>CAUYON010127253.1:0-115224 GCA_963573935.1 Arctocebus calabarensis | reverse complement strand
CAAAAGAAATTTTTTCTCCTGGCGCTCCACTGTAAGGCAAACCTGGGGCTCTTGAGGGGTGATGACACAAGCTGGAGCCATGAGAATTTGCCCCGGGCACTCTCAGTCCAGTTTGGGCTCCGATGGGGTCACTGTCCCAGGACCTTCGCCTCTGGGGACAGGCCACCCTTCAGGGGTCACCCTTGCATTCTGGTATTGTCCAGAATTTATGAGGTACTTCTCCAATTCAACAACAACAAAGATAACCCAAGTTTCAAAAAATGAGCAAAAGCCTGAAATAGACATTTTTTCCAAAGCAGAAATGCAGATGGTCAACAAGTATATGGGAAAAGAAATGCCAGTTAAAAGCCAAGAGCTATCACCTCATACTCAAAAGTATGCTATCAAAAGAACAGAAAATAACAAGCATTGACGAGGATTTGGAGAAATTGGAATGTTGGGGCTCCCCATGATGGAAATGTAAAATGGTATAGTTGATACAGAAAACAGTATGGAGGTTCATCAAAAAATTAAAAGTAAGACCAGGAGAGGTGGCTCACACCTTGTAATCCCAGTACTCTGGGAGGCCAAGGCAGGTGGATTGCCTGAGCTCAGGTGTTCAAGACCAGCCTGAGCAAGAGCGAGACCCCATCTCTAAAATACAGCCAGGTGTTGTGGCAGGTGCCTATAGTCCCAGCTACTTGGGAGGCAGAGGCAAAAGAATCACTTGAGCCCAAGAGTTTGAGGTTGCTGTGAGCTGTGATGCCATGGCATTCTACTGGGGGAAGGAAAATAAGACTCCGTCTTAAAAAAAAAAAAAATTCCGAGTAGAATTACCATATGTTCCAGCAGTCACATTTATGGGTATATATCCAGATGAATTTAAAGGATTATGCTTGCTCATGTTCTTTGCAGCATTATTCACAATAGCCACAAGGTGGAAGTAACCCAAGTGTTTGGTAACAGATATATATAAAGGAAATGTGGTATACAAACATACAATGGAATATTACGAAGCCTTTAAAAAGAAGGACATTATGTCACGTGTTACAACATAGGTGGACCAAAAGGGGATTATGCTAAGTGAAATAAGCCAGTGAGGGAAGGACAAATGCCACATAGATTCATTCATATGAAGGAGGGATCAGTAGTTGGAATCATAGAAGGATGGTTGCCAAGGGCAAGGTGGCAGGGGAGAGAAACTTAGTATTTAATGTGCATGCAGTTTCGGTTTTGCACAATGAAGAAGTTCGAGAGACTTGTGGCATAACGTTGTGAATATATGTAACACTACGGAACTGTGCACCTTGAAACGGTGAAGATGGCAAATTTAATCTTATGTGTCTCTTAACACAATTTTTAAAAAAGGTTGAAGCATATTTCCTCTCATCAGCTTCCAAAGTTTCAAAGTACTTTTTTGCTCTGTGAGTTATTTAATCAATTAAGACTCTAATTTTACTGAAAACATGGGTGATGACACGATTGATGGGACTTAATGCCACCAGCGTTTCACACTTCTGGCCATCTGCTTTGCAGAGTCGATGTATCTTGAAAACAAATGAACACGTGGCATACGGGGGGAGGGAAACTCGGGACTCTGCTGAGACCTTCAAAGACTAGCACTATCCACTCAGCCTGAAGGCATTTCTCTTACATAGAGGCAGGTCTTTCATACTGTGGGCCAAACTATTTCTTCATATAAACAATCTCCCGTAGTCCCATTGGTCTCATGTTCCTCTGGTTTGACCGTTCAGCTTCAAGCACAGCAACCTGCATGCCTGATTCATTTTACTTCTGGTCAATTCCTTTCATACCTCGCTTTCGCCCCAAGTTTTTCTTCCTAGGTGAAGTATAGAATAGATTATAATAAACAATAAAATATAAATCTTCCTAGAGCCATCAAAGATGAATTGTTTTTGTCAGGAGATCTTTACAATAGCAACTAAAGGCATTCTTGGTATAGATCATTGGCTAAACCGGTCACAGCAGTAGCACCTAGGAATTTACTAGAAATGCAAATTCTGGAGCTCTACCCCAAACCTACTGAGTCAGAAAGTCTGGGAGAAGGGTCCCGGCAATCTGTGTTTGCACAGCCCTCCAGGTGATTCCGATGCCGGCTGAAAATTGAGTGCCTCTGCTTGTAGATCTGACGGGGGCTGAATAAAGGCCATGTGTGAGGAGTGACAGCAGGTGGCAGTGTTTGACCATTTCTGCCTTTTTAAAAAATTAGTGTTCACCAGAGGGCAAATCAAATTTATCTTTGAAAATTGACCGTGGGTTGCTGGTGACTTAGTGAAAAATAAATGCCATTGCTATTTTGCTTCCTAAAAAAAGAAGAAACACTTTTAGAAGAAAAACTGAAAATGCAGAATCAAAATCTGAAAATAAAGTGTGCATATTTTTTCTGTTATGATCTTTTTGGAAAATTTAACTTTGGAGGTATGTTTAAAATCCTATTACATCAAGATAATAAAATGCCTATACTGGATTTCCTTAGGTATAGTCAATAGAATTTTCATTCCTTTTCCCCATGCCCTGCTGTTCTACTTTTTCGTTTCCTATTCGGTGTAGCCATGAAGTTTACCTGCCCAGTTTACATATATGTCACTGGTGAGAACATCAAGTTTAAGGATCGTTTATATTTTTGAAAGGGTTCCTTGTTATGTAAGTCAGAATTTTAATCAGAGCCAAATGGCATGGACTTGGGAAAGAACTGCCACTGTCTTAAGAGATTACATGACATATACATGATTTGACAGCAAAAGAGTAAGGCTTTCTGAGCAAAGGATTCTTTTCCCCACTGGTGCGACCAACACTAGTAGCCTTTTGATTCTTGGTGGCTCCAGAGATTCAGCCTGATCTGCCTGGAGCCTTGTCCAAGGCTGCCGTCCCAGGGACCCATCCTCAATCACCGAGGTTGGGCCACTGCACTGGGCTTGCTCAAAGGAGGAGCAGCAAGACCACACTGAACCCTGGCCACTGTCTGTCCCTTTCACCATACTCTTTAAACACAAAGACTTTTTAATTTTAACATTATTATACCCTGATGGGTTTTTCTTGATAAACAGTCCTTGGAATGATGTGTTATAATAGCAATCAGTGCCGTCTCAAAGAGAAATCACTCCTGCGGTCACAGTCAGGACTATTCCACCTTTAACTGAAGCTTTGTCTTCTGGTGTTCTTTTCATTATAACAGCAGTTTGTCCCCGTCAGCAATCATAAACTCCAGAGGCAGGATTCCATGCGTGGAGGGAGATGTTTGGTCTTCTGTACCAGCACGGTAAGTACTTGGTTCTGACGCAACGTTACATTTCATGTTATGCCACTGGGCAGAGAAATTCATCAGGGCCTCTCAGCTCATGATCCTATCTTGTCTTGAGTTCACGTTTCATTATTCCCCAAGCCAAGAATACTTGGGGTCTGAGCCGCAGCCAAATAATGTGATTCTGGGACATAGATTGGGATTACTGAAGATAAAGTGGCCTGGCCACGCGGCATACTGTAAGCACACATGTGCTTATTAGATTGCATCCCATCTCCGCAGCTCTGCCCTCCTGCCAAGACTGACCACATACCTCCCCTTGGCTCCCATGTGAATCACAAGTTTGCTTTCAATTCCAAAAGCAAAACATAACAGGCAGAGGCCCAGTGCTGCTCAAGAGTGACAAGCTGTCGGTTCGTCCGGGGACAGAGCCTGCCTTCCAGCTGATGCAGCACCCCAATAACGCCAAGTGGCGCCTTCAGCCCTCTCACAGGTGCAAGCTATTTCTTCCTGAATGAATCACCAATTCTCCGCTCAGATTTTTGTGCTACTCACTGTTGCTTACATCATAAACACATGGAGGCTGCAAAGCCTCACACTTCTTTCCAAACATCTAAAAGGAGCTTTTAGCCTAAGCGTCTCCTTCCTTTTATGGTAATAACCGAGGTCTGAAGCACTCCCAGTTCAAAGCCTTAGCTGTAAAGGACCATGAAAGTCAAAGGCAGTATCCACAGCTGATAGACCCGAAGTAGCTTTTTAATGGCCCCAATACAAAGCGGCAGGTGGACGGCCAAGCACTTTTGAGATGGAGTTATGTGTGTGGGACCACCGCAGGATCTCAGGAGCCCGAGGAGCGTTTTACCATCCTTGAGGGAAGTCCACTTGGTCTTAAGTGAAAGATCAAGGAGGCAGCAATGGTTTTGCAATTTTATCTTTCCATCTGCAACCTCCCTATCCAAAGGGCCCTAAGATTGGGGGCTCATAGTTTCTTGACAAGTGCAGAGTGCAGACTATCTACATCCAAATTATCTGGATCGTTTCCTACAGGTTGTTTCTGATCCTCCACCACACCCCATGCACCCCTCAGTGACTCAGAATCACTGGATTTGGGGAAGACTCTTGGGTAATCTTTTCGGACACTGAATTACGTGAATCATTTATACAGGATTTTAAAAGACTTTCAGACTATTAAATAACAGTGGGATTCCCTGAAGGGTTGTCATGGGTACCGTGCCTTCAATTAAACCTTCATGCAGAATGGCCACATGTAGCTGATTGTTCTCATCATGTATATTTCATCCTCCAGGACACAAATCACAAGGGCAATAACCAGATCTTTCACTTACTTTACATATTCAGCAATGGCAATGACAATGCCCTTGTAAGTAAACAAGATGTATAATCTTGTAAAACTAGACCTAAAATAAGGCATGGAGCAAGTAAAACAAGACAGAAAACATTACTTGGATTGGCTGTCTTGCATTTGAAAGACATCCCACTGGTATTTAGCTGGACACCAGAATAAGTCTTGCCTGATTGCCTAACTTCACTGAAGCCCTCAAGGACATGGCAAGGTTGATGAGAGGGCTTAACTGGCTATTGACAAAGTTCTGTTAAGAGGACAGTTCTTACTAACTGAGTTGAGACCTTGAGTGACCCTAAAGAGGCCCAAGTGCTAGGAATAGAGCCCACCATACTAGATGTTCAGTAAATGCTCACTGCGTGAATGAGGTCTGCGGCCCCATTGCTTCTCCATGCTTGCTAATTTAGAGCTTCCCCCTCATTCTCATCTGGTCACTTCATTCTTGCTACCTTGCATATTTGCTTCTGTAACCAGAGTATAATAAACAATAGTAATACTTAATTTGAAAATTCCCAGTGTATTGAGAGAAAGGGTGACAGGGAATTTAGTCAGACACTACTGAGGTTCCCCAGAGAAAAGCCTTTTCTGCTACCACTGAGACAACTCCAAGCATTCAATCCAAGCAGTAACTCCAAGGCAATGAAGTTTTAGAAAAAATCAAAATGCTCAAGGGTGGCGCCTGTGGCTCAAGGAATAGGGGCCCGGCCCTGGTTGTATATTCACATATACAGGGGGTGGCGGGTTTAAGCCCAGCCCTGGTCAAGGCTGAAAAAAAGAAAAAAAATCAAAATGCTCAAATCTCTAGGAAACTGTCAATAGAATCTTTGCCACTTTTCCTTCTCTACATAGACATTGTCTCGAATATGGTATTTGAAAAAGAGTATTTCACGTATGCAGGTCAGAGGCCTCTCTCTGTTCAGAATGCAAACTCGGTGAAGAAAAGACTAACATTGTACTTAAGAATCTTCACAGGCACAAATAATTTACAGAGTTGGAGCAGCTTGCAGGCAGTTAACAAATATCTAAATATCAAGATGAGTGACAACCAGAACGATGGCAAAAAATGTAACCAGGAAACCTCATGCCAAGAGAAGGCTCTTGGTAAGAAGGATGCCTTAGGGATTCCAAGCGAAGTTCTTGCTCAAAAAAAGGTTCAGAGCCAAATGCTTCTTGCTCCCAAGGACCAGACTGACTTCACATGCTCTTTTGGGAAAGAAAAAAGGAGAGGGAAGGAAGAAAAAAATGGAGTGAAAGAAGGGGAGAAAAAAAATGAAAAAGAAACTCTAAGAAGAAGCAAACAAAGTAAAGATTAAAGTTTTGGGGGGTTTTTTTTTGTGTGTTTTTTTGAGACAAAGTCTTACAATGTCACCTTCGGTAGATCCCTGTAGCGTCATAGCTCACAGCAAACTCCAACTCTTGGGCTTAAGTGATTCTCTTGCCTCAGCCTCCCAAGGCTGGGACTACAGGCACACGCCACAATGCCCAGCTACTTTTTGGTTGCAGTTGTCATTGTTTAGATGGCCCGGGCCGGGTTCAAACCCACCAGCCTTGGTGTGTGTGGCTGGCATCGGAACCACTATGCTATGGGAGCCGAGGCTAAAGTATTGATTTGCACTTGTTCATTCAGCTTCTCAGCCTCTGTCCTGAGCCTGTTGCAGGACAATGACCCCTTTCCATCGGAAACAGGGTGTCTCCTGCCAATAAGGATTTAAAAATCAACAGGGGTTTTTTGAGAGAGTGATGACAGGTGTAATTGCAAGAAGCAGCCATAGAGCCCTTGGTTGCACCAGGGCAGGTTTTATTAATCTCCATTTTGCTGGGTGCCTGGCACCACGCTGGGGTCTGCTCCCCTGCCACAGGGTCAAAGCCATAAAATGTAGGGCCAGTACTTAATGACCTGAGCTCAGCAGGAGGGGTTAGAGTCCTGGCACTGACACAGGGAGATGGGCCTGTCAAAGTCAAGTGGACACAAAGGCACTGTCAGCAAGAGAAGGAACTCAAAGGGTCACTACCACAGAACGTGATGGCGGCTTACACAGGCTAGGGGATTCGCTCAGTCTTACCGTGTTTACCTCACCCCTGTGTCCAGGACAAGAACTTGGAGTTTCTCAGAAGTGTGTCCTCAGAAAGGTTACTGATGCTTGCTTTTGTGAATGTACATATTCTTATATTACCTAAACCTTAGTTTTTTGCTTTTGTACCTGGCTTATTCATTACTAGAGGTAAAAAAAAAAAAAAAAAAAAAAAAAAGGCGTGATAGTGAAGTATTCCATCAGCATAGATTTGGGAAAGCAAAGCAAAACCCAACAAATCTGGCCATCTGAAGAGCCTGTCAAGACAGAAAATTTTAAAACAAATTGAAACTTAACTTGAAAGAATTTTCCGTGATTTCCTAGTGGCAGAGCCTGCCGAGATTCCTCGTGACCCTTTTATGAGTGTGTCTCCAGGCAGTGTATGTGCAAATACAGAACCTCTGTAAGTTGACCACCCAAAGGACTGTGACCAAGGGGTCAACATATGGAGGTGGTCAATATAAGGAACCGGTTCTACTGTAGTGATACATACATGTGGTGCACGTCCAGTCTATGAAAATTAGGTCAACTTTAAGGAGCTGGTCAATGGAAGAAGGTGGTCAACTATGGAGGTTCTACTGTGTATGTTCATATGCGTACATATATATGTATGTATATGTTCATAGGTAAATAGCACCTCTCTGGGAAGCCCTTCTTGGCCCTCTGTCTTTCAGAACACATTTTTTTTCTTTCTTTCTTTTTTTTTAATGTATGCATGTGTTTATTAGGTTCCCACTTTTTGCCTCCACAAAATTAAAAAGGCTTAAAATTTAATAACAATAACAATGTTCAAGATAAGGACTAGAAACAAAAACCTGTAAAGAATGAACGAGGATAAATACAAATGAAGATAAATATCAGAGCACATTCTTTATGCCTGCACAACAGCTTTTCTTTGAATGTCTTTGCCATTTGCTTTTATACCCAGCTCATTCATTATTAGAGTGTCAACTTTTTTTTTTTAGAGACAAAGTCTCACATTGTCACCTCTGGTAGAGTGCTGTGGCATCACAACTCACAGCAACCTCCAGCTCTTGGGCTTAGGCGATTCTCTTGTCTCAGTCTCCTGAGAAGCTGGGGCTACAGGGCTACAGGCATCCGCCACAATGCCTGGCTATTTTATGTTGCAGTTTGGCTGGGGCTAGGTTCGAACCGGCCACCCTCGGTATATGGTGCCGGTGCCCTACTCACTAAGACACAGGCACCGCCCCAATTTATATACTTTTAAAAAACCAACCTTTTCAGACTTTTACTCGGGTCCTTCCTTACAGAGCACCTGATGTGATGGTCACTCCCTTATTCCAAAAATCTTTAGTGCTTCCTTATAAACAAACCACCAAACAAAACATGATGTTTTTAACTTCCCCTGCTATGATCTGGTTACTCTGCCCCAGCCAAACCCAGCTATTTCCTTTCCCTCAAGGACAAATATCTTTCAAGGGCTAGTTCAAGTACATTTCCCTGATAAATTCCCTCCTTTGAATTCCCATCAGGACTTTTCTTCCGGCACTAAGTTCTACCACTCAACACCTCTGCTAGACTTAGAATTCCTGAGGGCAGGATGAGTACCTCCTAATGAGTATTTGCAGATTTAACACACGTAGGCAAGTTTACTTGTCTAAGAGCTTGTGACCATGCTGGACAGGACCCAGAAGATCTAGAGTGCCAACTTTTTGAAAGTTGATGTCTGTTTTAAATATCTTGATAGGCTTATCATCTACCATGGTACCTGATATATATGTAAGTGTTTAATAAATGTTTCTTTAAACTTTCACTTTCCCAAATCAGGAGGTGTGGAATCCATCTCCAAAGCTCGGCTAACAAATGCCAAGGCAAACAGAGTGCAATCATGCGGTTCTGTTGCCATCTAACTAGTCATTCCTTTAAAATGCCAGTGACGACAGGAAAATCCAAGAAACATTCCTCCAGAAACACATGCAAACATTCATTGTGGAATGCTTTGGCATTCTCTCAGTGAGAGCCCGGCAGGGAGGAAAATGAAACCAGAGACCAACATTTGCTCATAGAAATGTACTATAGACTTGAATGTAGGCAGTGCTGAGAGGTCAGGGTCAAGTGGATTAACAGGATGAAGAGTTTTCGGCGGGGAAATTCTGCAAGTTGTGTGAATATGTTAAAGTCTGTGTGCAGAAATCAGTTCATACCCAAATGCAATCCCTTTAAACTAACATTTCCTGGAAACTTACTCTATATTATCTTTTGTTCTGCCGATAGAACCCAGAGTAATTGGTCCCACCGTGTCATGCTAAGGAGTCTCCAGTTGGTCTCTTAAGAGATCTTGGTGTCGTGCGAACAGAAACGAGCTCGGTTCTGTTCTTTATCACTACGGCGGGCTTGTGTGGGATGTACTAAGAAGGAGGGAAGTTTCTTCAGGTAACAATTTAACACCGTTCATCTCTTAGCAAAAAGGAATCGAAATCCTTAGGGATGGGGCCAATGGAGTGAAGGCAGGGCAGAGATTTGAAGGACATTTCACAGCTAATGTTGGTAAGCCTGGAGAGGGAAGAGAGAAAAAAAGGTCAATACTAAACTCAAAGTTTACAGTCTGGAGAACGGGGTGGATGGCATGACATACACAAAGATAGGGAGGAGCAGAGAAGGTGCTAGTTTGTGGCTTCAAATAAAAAGCTACATTTTTGGAGACATTAAATACATAATTTTAAAGTAAATGTAAACTTGTAAAAAGGAGACAGATTTTCCATCGATAACTGAATCTATAGCGCATAAGGGATGTTCTCTAAATAAAATATTTTAGCATCATGGATCACAATGCACAAAAACAAGTCTGTATAAAGTGGTAAAATTAAAGATTCATCTGATAATTTTAGATAATGTGTACATAGTATAAAAGGAAGAGATCAACTGACATACACAATACAAAGCTAAATTTATTGCTCACTTGAGTAAGGAAGAACTCTGCTGGACAGGCACAATCTCATTGCAGAAAGAAAGCCTAGGAAAGGATTTGAGAAGAAATTCTGGGTTGTGACAGTGGTGGGAGAAGGTTATCACAGTCTGGGAAGCAATACTTTGAATACTTTGTGTGGATGACAGAGTGGGTCCCCTTAGAAGCATGTTCACCAGGCAGAATGAGCCACCCAATAGCTGACTTTAAAATGGTAAGGCTGCCGCTGATTGGTTGGCTTTCACAGTTGAGTTGCAACTGCAACACAACAAGTTTTCCCGGATTAGGTAAATGCAAAACCAGCTTTGGTGTTTTCTTGCTAAAACAGACCTTGAACTAAAATTTATTGATTAAATAGAATTAAAATTTGTTTCTAATCTTTACTGGTTAGCAAAGCTTATAGAACTCTCAGGCTTTTCCTGGCAACATGGGGGACTTTAGCTTTTCTTTATTCTTGATAAAGATCAAGGCAGTAGCAACCTAAGAGGCTATTTTACTATATTACTGCTCTGAAATTTTTTTAAAGTGTCTCCATTTTAGAACTTCTGATAATAACAGAAAAATTCAATCAATGAAAGATTTCCAAAATTGCCAATGTTTTACATTTTTGTGATCTTACCCATTAATTAATCTATCCTGATTTGACCAGCGCCTAATACATCCTTTCCTTTTCCTTCTTTTCATGATGTTGTGCACGGCCTTATTCACATCTGGAACTGAAATTAGTTGAAATTCAGAACGGTTCCTAACTGACCTTAGGGGCCATGTCTACGTACTGTAAGTTTTTCTCCATAAGCGCTCGGTTGAGCCTGTCGAGCTGTTTAGATACTTTGAATTCTAAGGTAATTTTTGGTAAGGGACCATTTGGTTTCCTTACAGTTGATGTCTGGGGCTGTATGTGCTTCAGCTGTGTGCTGGGCCTGACAGGCTGACAGAATGCTCGCTAAGTGGATGTCTAAACACATATGGCTAAGAACATATGCCTTCTCTGCACTGGATCAACAGAAGGTCTGCATTTTTTGGAATCCACTACACTGTTTATATTGTGATGTAATGTTTGGAAACGATTTTAGTTTTTCTTTTAACACTGCTGAAAGAGACTCTACCTCAAATATTATCTAACTAGAAACAGCACTCAATTTCAGATATTGTGCCACGTAGCTCTTATTATAACACTAATTCCGGAGCATTTCTATGCTCCTAATTAGATTCTTCCTCATTCTTCAAAGTTCCTGTGGGGATCAGGCCCGATTCCTTTGCTCCTTGGTCCTGGTGCCTGGTGGAGAGCTTGACATAGTAGGTGCTCAATATGTGTTTTTTGAATAAAATAATCAGTAAGGTTTTAATGCCAGATGTAAAAATATTTCTTCAATGGAAACAAAGGTAGCATTTTTCTTTTATTATGTTCATTTTTAATTTATAATCAACTATAATACTTAGAATTCCAAAACAAAAAGAAATATTGGCAAAAATCATTTCCAACCCCTGTGTTTACTTATAAAGACGCCTGAAAAATAGAGTGAAGAGGAGATTGGATAGTAAACTTGCTGTCAGGAAATGTATCTCCTGATTCTTTGTTGTTGTTCTTTGTAATATTAATGGGGGCACAAATGTTTTGGTCACATGAATTGCTTTTGTACAGTTTGAGTCAAAGGTACAAGTGTACCCATCACCCATATAGTGTAAGTTGTACCCATAAGTTGTGAATTACCCTCTCGTGTGCTTTATTTTTGTTGAGTTTTACCCCACATTGCACCTGGGTGTCGATGGATTAGTTCCAGGTTAATAGTAAGTATATGTGATGTTTGGTTTTTCCAGTCTTGAGAAACTTTACCTAGAAGAACGGTCTCTAGTTCCATCCAGGTTGTTACACAAGGTATTATTTCAGCATTTTTTGTGGCTGAGTTGTATTCTGTGGTACACATATACCACATTTTACTAATCCACTCACATATTGATGGACACTTGGGTTGATTCCCCAACCTTGCAGTTGTGAATTGTGCTGCAATAAATGTTTGAGGGCACATGTGTATTTGATAAAGTGCCCAACAGTGGGATTGCTGGATCAAATAGTAGGTACACTCTTACTTTTTTTTTTTTTTTGCAGTATCTCCATAGGACTTTGCACAGAGGTTACGCTAGTTTATAGCCTCACCATCCGTGTCTACGTAGTCTTTTCTCTCTGCATCTGTTCAAACATCTGATGTTTGGAGATTTTTTTTGATAAAAGATAAGTGATACCTCATTGTGGTTGTGACTTGCATTTCCTTGATGATTGGAGATGTTGAATATTTTTTTCATATGTCTGCTGGCCATTGGTCTATCTCCTTTTGAAAAGCCTCCCTTCATGTCTTTTGTCCACTTTTTGATGGTGTTGTTTAATTTTATTTATTTATTTTTGCTGATTTGCTTGAGTTCTTTATAGATTCCAGTTATCAGTCTTTTATTGGATGTGTAGCATGCAACTATTTTCTCCTGTTCAGTAGGTTATCTATTTAGTGTACTAATTGTCCCTTGCCTATGCAGAAGTCTTTTGATTTAATCAGACCCCATTCATTAATTTTTATTGTTGCTATGATTGCCTTTGGGGTCTTCATAAATTCTTTGCTTAGGCCAATATCTATAAGAGTTTTTCCAACATTTTTCTTCTAGAATTCTTGTAGCTTCCTGCCTTAGGTTTAAGTCTGTTATCTATCGTGAATTAGTATTTTGTGCGAGGTGAGAGGTGTGGATCCTGTTTTAACCTTCTACATGTGGCTGCCTATTTTCCCAGCATCATTCCTTGAATAGAGATTCTTTTCCCCAGTGTATGTGATTGTCCACTTTGTCAAAGATGAGATGGTTTTATATCGGGGTTCTCTTTTGTGATCTATAGGTTCCCTTTTGTGGCCAGGCTTTTTGGTTACAATAACCTTGTAGTCCAGCTTACAGTCTGGGAATGTAACACCCCGACTTGTCCTTTATGATCCAGTGCTTTCCCTCTCATCCTTCTAGGTCTTTTTACTCATGTTTTAATTTTTGGTTTTGTTTTCTTTTTTGCAGTTTTTGGCCAGGGCTGGGTTTGAACCCTCCACCTCCAGCATGTGGGGCCGCCGCCCTACTCTGTTGAGCCACAGGTGCCGCTCCCATGTTTTAATTTTTTCTAGTAGTCCAAAACAGTTTCTAAGCATCATTTTTGTATCAAGGTCACTGGACTATTTACATTTAGTCTCTGTGTTTTCACTGGAATAAGGTTTGGAGAGCAAAGTTCCTTGTGATCGGTTCCTTGCTGATACTGAATCAATAAAACATTTTCCCAATGATTGTCACTAGATACTTCAAATTACTATGTTCAACATCTTCCTTTATACACATAATGCAAAAATGTCTCCAGAGAAAAGAATCCTAACGACAAAGAAAAGTAAGAAAGAAAAGACAAATTATATAATTTATAATCTATGTAAGGCTCAATGAAATATCAAAACATCATGTACACCCATAGTCCAATGTGTAAAGTGGAAACTCGTTGGTTTTCTTGACTGATTACAATCTCACGTGTTCAAATCACTCATTCTTTCTTTTCTTAGGCAAGAGCAAATATTATAATGCTTGAGCTCAGAGACCTTCTAGTTGAAAGACAAAAAGAAGCGTGTGCCTTTAGTGAGAAGGAAATAAGCTGGGATATATTGGTATATAGGGTTTTTACAAGTTGTTGGTGAACTGAGTCTCACTTTACAGAAACTGAAGAGCTCTAGTTATAAAAGAATCTTGGGATAAATCTTTTATAAGTGGAAAAAAAACCCCTAAGATACAAATATGCATCATAATGCTTCAATGTCAAAAGCAGACCCTTGGGGCTGTGCCTGTGGTTCAGCGAGTAGGATGCTGGCCCCATGTATCGAGGGCTTTGGGTTCAAATCCGGCCCCAGCTGAACTGCATCAAAAAAATAGCTGGGCATTATGGTGGGCACCTGTAGTCCCAGGTACTTGGGAGGCTGAGGCAAGAGAATTGCCTAAGCCCAAGAGCTGGGGGTTGCTGTGAGCTGTGACTCTAAGGCACTCTACTGAGGGTGATAGAGTGAGACTGTGTCTCTACCAAAAACAAACAAACAAACAAACAAAAAAGCAGACCCTTGGCTGCTGATGTCTAACCAAGTAATAGGTTCCTTTCTCTCTTTTTGTCCTAAAATGGAGCACCCATCTCACCTGGAAAAATCTAAAGGGTGGCTCATATTCCATTGCCCTAAATCATACAAATCATTGAAAATAGGCAGTGGTCCTTACAGATAATAGAAGAAACCACACTGAGCTTAATGAAAATCAGGTAGTTGTTCTGAAGAATATTAAATGAACTGTGCAAACTCAGATGTTTCAACATGTTTTCTCTAGAGGTCTGGGTCTAGGCAGAAATTGAGAGTGTGTTCACTGGAGTTAGATGATGGAGATTTCTGCACTCACTGCTTACAATAACCAGGAGAGGGTGAGGAAGGCACATTTGGATGGTAAAGTGGGGTCCTAGTTTTTGACACTGTTCCTATTTTTCAACTGAAAAATGAGATAATATATTTTAAAAATTGGTTGATTAAAATAAATAGGCTCTTCATGTTTCGGGATAGTGATGGCCATTTCTTTAACTGTAAGGCACGTGGTGTGTCTGATACTGTTCTATGATGGAGAGTGTGGTGTGCCGTTATGATGGTGACACGTTCCTGCCATGGTTTCAGGAAAAATGGACTTTCCTTGGAATAATAAAAAGAAGACGGTTTATTAATAGTTGTTGATCCTGACTTTGTATTAAAACAATGAAAGAATTTAAAAGAAAATTACATTGTCCAAATCCCACCCTAAATCAATTAAATTATTACCAATGGGAATGAGGCTTTAGTATTTTTTTTTGAGACAGAGTCTCAAGGTGTCACCCTGGGTAGAGTGCTGTGGTATCATAGTTCACAGCAACCTCCAACTCTCGAGCTCAAGCAATCCACCTCGGCCTCCTAGAATGCTAGGATTACAGGTGTGAGCCACCGTGCCCCACCAGCTGTAGTATGTTTTAAAAAGCCTCCTATGTAGTTCTGATGTACAGCCAAGGTTTTGAAATATTTGTTCAACCCCTTGAAAGGTATTTCCTATTAACTATATGCTCCTCCCCAATCCTGCCCCGAGAAATGATTCTTCTATCTGCCTGGACTCTGACGTTGCTTTGGATCAGGTCCTCTTCTCCTAAATCCTGTCCTGTTGTGATTGGCTCCTAACCACTCTTTCATCCCTGCTTTTGGGTTCCCATCATGCCCCTCTATTCTCCACACAGCTACCAGAGTGGTCTTACTGAAAATGAATCTGA
Source organism: Arctocebus calabarensis (assembly GCA_963573935.1). Classification (NCBI taxonomy): domain Eukaryota; kingdom Metazoa; phylum Chordata; class Mammalia; order Primates; family Lorisidae; genus Arctocebus; species Arctocebus calabarensis. The sequence continues at coordinate 100,302 of CAUYON010127253.1, read as the reverse complement.
CCATGACATTCCTCTGATGAAAACCCATTGCTTCCGGGAAAGGGGAGAGGGAGGGAAAGGGAGGGAGAGGGTGGGGGGAGATGGGACAAAGGGTGAGGTCACATGTGTGGTACATATTCGAAGGGTCAGGAGAAAACTTCTAAATATGGATCAAAAATGTTTCCATATAGTAAATGAGAAAATATCACGAATGGTATGTCAATCAGGTTGATAAAAATATCTCAGATTGCATGTGAAGCCCCCACACTGTACCCCATGGTTGAACTAATGTACACAGCTGTGATTCAATAAAAAAAACAAAACAAAACAAAACAAAAACCCACTGCTTCCCCATCACGGCATCCGATACTGGCTTACACTCCTCAACTTGGCATTCAATTCATCCTTCCCAGCCTCTCTGCTACTTTCTTCCCCAGCCTCGGCTTCTACTGCTCCAGGCAAATTCAATATTCCCTCCAGGACAGGATTGCCAGACACAGTACAGAACACCCAGCTGAATTCAACTTTCAGATGAGCAACAGATAACGCATATTTGGGACGTACTTTTACTAAGAAAAGTATGGTTTGTGTATCGGAAACTCAAGCTTCGCTGGATGTCTTGCCTTTGTGTTTGCTAATCTGAAGACGCACCCCAGGAGGAAACCCAGGGAGTGGAGCCACCCCTTTAACTGTCCACACTGCACAGGCTCTGCCTCACCTTCTCTCTGCTCCCCCCTTGCTGACTGCCAGAGCGGGGAGAGAACTCACCGCTTCCGCCCAGTCAAGCTCTCCTTCCCCTGTATATGTATTTTTTTCTTCAAACTTCCACCTAAGGTGAGAATTGTCTCTGTGCCTGTCTCCCCCCTGCTCTCCATCTCCAGGCAGGAAAAGGAGCAACTTGAGGTCAGGAACTGAACCCTTATCCGCATCTTCACAGTCCTATCAGCGCCTGGCACAGGGGTGCTCCGAAAGTGCTTGGAAGGGACTCGAGGGCACCCTCCGGACACCCTCTCAGCGCAGGTGGGGGGCAGTGGAGCATTACCTTGCTTTTGGATAATAGAAGCATTGCTCTTTCTAGAACATTGCCAACACCACTCAAGTCACCTCCGCAGCCCGTGCCCGAGGATACTGTGCTTTCCAAATACTGCAGAACATCCCTTTTGGATTTCTTTCTCTACCTTACAAAATAACCACTTTTTTTTTTTTTTTGGAAGATATCATTTTTGTTAGTCATTCCCTTTAGAGGAACTTCCATAGAAAAAATCTCTTTAAATAGCATCTCACTTAACTCTCATAACAATCATAGGGGGTGGGTTAAGGAGGAGAGAAGGGAAGCTTAAGGCTCCAGGAGGCAAGTCACCACCACAAGGTAGCTAGCAGCAGTCTTGGATAGGGGACTAGGCACATCTTACTCAGAACTGTGCTCTTGCTAATTGACTTTTCTTTTTAATCTGTGCTTAAGCACCAATATCAACTTTATCTAAGAGTGAGGTAGCCAGTCTCCAAGGGAGCCCAAGGAGCTCCAAGTCCTGGCACTAACACCATCATCTAATTCCCTCATGCACTGTCCCATGGCTGAGCTACACGATGAATAGCATATGGCAAAGGATATGCTGCTTCTGAGATGAGGTATAAATGACTGACTCGCTTACTAGCTCTGCTTTCTAGGGAGCTGGGAAGAGAATTCTCTAGCCCACCAAGCCTTGAGATGAACACAGGCCTGGCTGACAGCTTGACCCTACTCTCACAAGAGACTTGGAGTCAGAAACATACAGCTGAACTTCTAGATCTCTGACCCTTGGATACCATACGAAGAAGCAAACGCTTGATGCTTTGAGCTGCTACATTTTGGGGCAATTTGTTACACAGCAAGACATAATGAATACATAGGCAAGTATTTCTTTTTCCAAGATGTTTTCTGATGCAGTTGGGTATAACTTTAGGTCTCTGAAATCCATCATTCAGTCCTTGGCCTGCCTCAGTCTCTCAGGTGTTAGAGAGAGACCTCGTCTCAAGCTGGAATTCTAATGTCCAGCCCTTGCTTCTAGTTTATCACATATGGAGAGAAAACAGAACGATGGCTCTCTTTTGCATCATTTAGCAAGTGGGGAGCAAACATTCCTTCTTAAACTTTTGACTCTTCCCCAGGGCACTGGTAGGTGGTTATTTATGGTTGATTCTGAGTTATTACTGCATAACATACCTACAGGCAGTTTGCACAGTATTTATTGAGCAGCCTTTAATGATGAATAGAGTGAGAAACACCAGGCAAAGAATATGGTAATAACAGTACATAAATTTTATTTTCATTTAGCATGAAAACACCTGATTTCCTTCAACATTATAAACATGTCACATTATTAGACAGTGAAAAGCTGACGACTGTAGACGTTCATTTAGACATTGTTTTGAATGGAAAATGTACTTTAATTCCATTAGCCTCCACCATTACAGATCGATCATTTTGTTTTGATTTGTTTTATTTCACGTTGGTTTGCTTTAATTAAAAAAATCCAAGGAGAGAAATCAACTGGGAGTTTCTTTCGGGATGGGATTGGTTATTTTAAAGACACGTCACTATTTTTCTCCTAAGAACCAGAGAAGCAGCCTCAGAGTAGACCGTTTTATGGTCAGAGTTGGCAAGTACCTCATGGTTTGTCGTTAATAAACATGACCAAAGCTAAGTGTTCAGAAGGAAATTCAGGTAGACTGTTTTTTTCCAAAAAGAAAACCAAGAATGAACTCATTAATTATGTGCAATTTTGTTATTAGTTAAGGAAGGAAATTTTAGGCTAGCAAGGCAAATTATTCTTAGACATAATGTTAAAGAAATAAGTACCTTAAAGTTTAAATTATTGCCCCGAAAAAAGACAGACAGATGTCTCTGCAGCAGCCTCATTACTGTCAAGCTCATGATATGTTGTTTCGTGGGAGGGAAAGATGATGTGTTTTCTAGCACTATGGTCTTGTCAGTTGTTGTAATAGAAGCTCTTACTTTTAGAGTTTATCATTCAGCATTTTTTTAAGGTTCTGGTTGACCAAAAATCATAGTAAATAAGCTCTCAGTGTGGGTGCCAGTATGGGTGTATTGGAGTTACATGAGAAATGGGGCAGGGATTAAAGAAAACCTATATACTTCTCTCTACCATGTTAGTGCTGAATATATAGAATATTGGATACTTTATACAATTCAGCAATGCCCTCTTCATTTAATACATTGTATACGTGGGATTGTAATGACTCAGGGATATAGCTCAAATATTTTTCCAAGGAATGAAAAATTAAGTAGTCACAAAATCTGGCATCTGATTTCCTGAGTAAGTCCTGAACTGAATTCCACAGATGATTAGGCACTGCGGTCGTTAAATCGGGGATGGGGTTGGGGAAGTGGAGGTCTGAGATTCTATGCCTGGATATCTGTATTCTTAAGAAGTGTGGCCAAATTTCAGGATGACATAAAGTGAGGTGCCAGGATTCATCAAAGGCTTAGAGGGGGGTTATTTTAAGGTAATAATTTGAAGCTATTGTGAGATATTCTAAGCCCCTTTTCTTATAAACAGCCCCTCTCTTCTATTCCTTTTCTAGCTCCAGATGTCTTGGCCCCTGCGAGCTGGAATGAGCAGATGTAGAAAAGAGTCAGGAGACCTGAAGCTACTCCATACACTGGGCCACCAGAGCTAGCCCCTCTACTCCCCAAGCCTTATTAGAGTGCATGCTCTGAGCTGTTGGCTTCAAGAATCAACATTTCCAATTGGACATGCGTGCACGCTGTCTTGACTGCAAGGGACAGAAACCAAAGTCAACAAGTTTGAGAAAAAAAAGAAAAGAAAAGCTTTTGGCTTATGGAAGCTACAACGTTCAGGATGGTTGTGGAGCTGATGTTCTGCCTCCTGACATTTTGAAACTAAAAGCTCTGACATTACCAGGCTATTTGTGGCTTCAGATTCGGGTTCTTTCTCAATGTGGGAGGAAGATGATCCTGGCTAACATAGGCACCAGGACTCTCTCCTGGAAAGACAATGCATCTTTCACAGTGACTTTGGGAAAAAATGTTGGGGTGAATTTTCATAGGTCCTGTAACTGTCCTTGGGCAAGTAAAATATTATAGTAACTAGGATAGAATATGCTTATTGGCTAGGGTTGAGCCAAACACACAGAGGTATCATGGTTCCCTATTTAATACATGCAAAAAAGGTCATGTTTCCTTGGAAACTACACACAAGAAGTGGGAGATAATGTTTGTAAATTAGGTATCTGATCAGGGGTTAATTTCCAGAATACGTAATTTGGCAACAATAAAAACAACATAATTAAAGCACAGGTGAAGGATTGAAGAAACATTTCTCCAAAGAAGATACACGAGTGTCTAATAAGCCATAATCATTAAGGAAATGCAAATAAAAACCACAACAGGAACTTGCCCAACATGCTTTAGAATGGTTACTATGAAAAATAACAGAGAAAAATAAGTGTTGGTGAAGATGTGGAGAAAAAATAATGGAAGCCTTGTGTTTTATTGGTGGGAATGTAAAATGGTATAGTTGCCATAGAAAACAGTACAGCAGGTCTTCAAAAAATAAAAATAGAATTACCATATGACCCAGAAATTCTATTCTGGGTACATAGTCAAAAGAGTTTAAAGTGGGAACTGAGATAGATATTTGTCCACCCATAGCACCACTATTTTCAATATACAAAAGGTAGAAGCAACCCATGTGCCCACTGACAAATAAATAACATACAATATTATTCAGTCTTAAAAGGGAAGAAAATTCTGACACAGTTTACCATGTGGATGAACCTTACAGACATGCATTATGTTAAGTGAAAAGCCAGTCACAAAAGGATAAACACAAGTCCTGTGGGGCTCAGCTTGTCTGGGGCACCCAGGTGGAAAGCAGGAGGGTAGTTGTTCAATAGATAAAGAGTTTCAGATTTATAAGATGAAAAGAGTTCTGTGGCTGGCCTGTGTGACACCGGCACAACCACGAGGATGTCCTTTCATGTCACTGTACACTTAGAAATGTTTCAACAATTACATTTATTGGTATGTTACCCCAATGAAAAAAATCATGTCCACTGGATGGCATATAGAGTTTTAGAAAAAAGACAAAAGTTGGCCAAGTTGAATTTGTCCACTTCCCCTTCGGGACTTCCTTCTGAATATCTTCCATTCAGGTACTTCTGAAATCAGGCTGCCTCCTCAGTGCTCTGCCACAATGATTTCTTTTCTCTACACTATAGAAGCCTGTCCAAGACCCTCCTTGGCCAGGAGGTCTGTAAGTCTGTTCTACCAAGAACTGTTGGTATTCAAGTAGTACCTATGGTGTTTGGAAAAAAGGGAATCTGGAAAGTGTGTCTTGACCTAAATGCAAATTAATTTAGCAGCTTTAATTGGTTATCTACTGGGTCTTCACAGAGACCAGATTTCATTGCAATTCTCAAGCCAAACTATCAGCTAAGGGGCCATTTACCAGTTACCTGCAGAAGTGAGATTTCTATTGCTTGTAGGCCATATCTCACAAGGGCAATACCAGAGTGACTTGGATGGCAGTTATGTCCAGGCAGAGACAGTGGAGTCACTGCTAGCTCCATTGCTTGTGACGTCACCTGCTCTTGATGGTATTTTTCCTCAGATCGTAACTCTACAAGTTCAGAGCCACACAGGTGCAGCACAAGGACAGGCAGATACAGTGCAGCGAGTCTCACTCTGCTGGACCCGAGTATGTTCCAACGCTCTCTGTGCCACTTACTAGTCGTATGACCTTGAGTGGTCACTTAACTACATAATGGGACAAGGATACTAACTCTCAGGGATGTGACAATTAAACGGTAAGCTCCTGAGTCTTTATTAGGCTCTTCAAATGTTAGTTTATTTCCTTTCAGCAGTCTCTCTGTCGAGCTGTCTCCAAGACTAGTGATTGAATCCAAGCCTGCCCACCTCCTCCATGATCTCATTCCTCATTTTGTTAGAATGGTACCAGCTGTCTCTGCCCAGTGGCTACTGCCCAGGTTGGATGAATAAAAAAAACAACAATAACATAGGCTTCAAAGAAAGACACAAAAGAACACACATAAATATCTCCACTCTGGCTGGACAGAGGCAAGGAAAATGTTTCCTTTTCTTTTCCTTCAAACCAGTTATTGGGTCAAGCATAGTTAACAACCAGTATTGCCAAAGTGGCCAGTTTGTGGTAGCTGGTTTTATTCAGGTGCTTGTAATTTTGAAAAAGTACTTGTCATTTATTAAACTCTAGATGAAAGTTTAAAAAATGATGTTATACCACCTTTCCTTCAGAGTCCTCTCCTGGAGTCTACCTCACCCCCTACTGTTCCCATAACTGATGTAAAAATAATTTCATGTGCCAAATAGGATGGTTTTAGAGGTGTGTGTTTGGCGTTAATTTTACTTTCTATTCATGTACTAGATACTACTGCCCATTCTCATGAAACAGTTTATTCCACCATAACATAGATTTTAATGACATCATATTTTTTGAATGCATTAATCTGTCTAAGAATATGTGATTAAATCATCTGTCATTCTGTTGTGGAGCTCTTTTAATATGTTTTCTTTCTTTGACAAATAAATTAGAATGTCATATTGGTTTCCAGACATGTGCTGGCGATGACTTATTTATATAAAAGTCGCTGATGAAAAGTTCATAGAGGCATTTGGTTTTCTTCAAGGCTGTAAATCCAGATATATTACTACTTTATCTTACTGGAAATTGGGATAAGGTAGAGATGAGAAAGCATGATGTTAAATCAACTGGTGATCCCGAATAATTTTCCATGCTGTTGAACATTCTATATTACCGACACGATTCCCGGCATTTCAGGTCTGCTGTTTTAAGTTTGCACAAATGGTAAATGTTTTATAAATGACCAACGGATGAGATTTGATGAAGTTATTTAGGATTTTACATACTGCACTCAGAGACACTCAGTTATGGTCTGTCAACCAGACAGTTGAGGCCATTTCCCACTAGACCACCTAATTTGGGGCCACTGCCCCTCCAACTTCACACCTTCAGAAACTGGGCCTGATATCTCCCTCCAATAAGCAAGCACCACAACCACAATAGCAACAGCGACCAGACTCTCTGTTCCTCTTTCATGCTTCTGACCTCTGTGAACTGCTTTATAACGTAGGACATGACCAAGCGCTAATGTTTCTTAAAAATTTTTCTAGTATTTCTCAAGTTTCTTTCAATCAGTATAGTTATTTATAGTTCTCTTCATTTCCCTGCCCATCACCTGCTCCAGGAATCCAGAAGGAACTCTCCAGAATGGGGCACCAGCGTCTCAGTGCTCCCATTTCTCCTCCGTGTGGCCAGAGCAGCTCCTAAAAGACACTTATCTGGATGTGGCAATTCTCTGCTTACAAACCTTTCATTTGATATCGTCTGATCCCAGGATAAAATCAAAACTCATTATATGGAAAACCCTTATGATCTGGCCCTGATGTTCGAGTCTTACTTCTTCCTGTTGCTTTTTCTCACCACTCTGTGCTCCAGGCATGAGAGTTATCCGCACCTGCAGTTCCCCGACCACTCCATTCTACCCCTCTATACCCTCTTGCATGTATTTCCCACTTAGTCTGGGTGCTGCCAATCCCATCCCAGGTTCCCTGGCCTTCTTTACTTTGTCCTGGCAGTTTCCTTTTAGGAATCATTCTCCCCAAGAATCTTCCCTTTTGGGGCTGGTTAGTTTCCTTTGCAAGAGACTCACTGCGCACCTGTGCTTAACTCTTTGTCACACCCTTGCCAGGCGTGTCCAACCTTTTTCTTTCTCTGCCACACATTGGAAGAATAAGAGTTGCCTTTGGCCACACATTCAATCCACAAACACTAAAGAAATCTGATTAGTGAAAAAAAAAATCTGGGCATACTTCTTGTGATTCCAACGCCACAGTTAAACAAAAATGTCCTCCCAAAAGAAATGTCCAGCATGTGGCCTGCGTGTCGCAGGTTGGACACTTCTGCTTACACATGATCTTGTAACAGTGGCCCGCATGAAAATGCCTAAAAGCCTGCACATCAGAAGTAGGAAGAGTTCAGGGTCACCCTACCCTGCTGTGGTTCTGTGGAGGCTGATTTTTTCAGTGGTTCTTCTGCATCCCCCACTCCCCAATAAACTTTCTCTTCCAATTCTGTGTATTTTCACTGAAGACTCACTGGAAAACTGAACTGACATCATCAAGTAGACATTAGGCACAAAAATCTAACATTGCATGACTACAAAGGACAGTGGCGTTTAGTCAAAGAGACAAGGGCCCTGCAAGCTCCAATCAAAAGATATTTCATTGAGAAGGAAAATAAATGTCTGGCTTATACAAAATAATTGACAGCTGTGTCAGAGATACCTCAGCGTATTTTGTTTGGGCCAAAACAGTTCTAGAAGGTTCTTTGAATGAGGGAAAAACTAAGTAGTAACAGCTACTACTTTCATTTAAGTTCAGAACTTGGGCTCGGTGAGAATTTTCCTTTTGAGGTTCTAAGGAAGCATTTTGTTGAGCATGACACACCTCAAGAATTGACTCTCATTAATAAAAACAAAGCAGGAGGAATCACACTACCAGACCTCAGATTATACTATAAATCAACATTGATCAAAACTGAAAGGTACTGGCACAAAAATAGAGAGGTAGATGTATGGAACAGAATAGAGAAGTAAAAGATGAACCCAGTTACCTACCATTATTTGATCTTCAATAAGCCAATTAAAAATATTTCAGTGGGGAAAGATTCCCTATTTAACAAATGGTGCTGGGTGAACTGGCTGGCGACCTGTAGAAAACTGAAACTGGACCCACACCTTTCACCTTTGACTAAGATAGACTCTCTCTAGATTAAAGATTTAAACTTAAGACAAGAAACTATAAAAATACTAGAATAAAGTGCAGGGAAAACACTTGAAGATATCAGCCTGGGCAAATATTTTATGAGGAAGACCCCCCTGGGCAATTGAAGCAATACCAAATATACATTACTGGGATCTGATCAAACTAAAAACTTCTGCCAGGCAAAAACACAGTAAGTAAAGCAAGCAGACAGCCCTCATAATGGGAAAAGATATTTGCAGGTTATGTCTCCAACAAAAGTTTAATAACTAGAATCCACAGAGAACTCAAACGTATTAGCAAGAAAAGAACAAGTGATCCCATCAGGGTGGGCAAGGGACTTGAAGTGAAACTTCTCTGTAGAAATCAGGCACACGGCCTACAGACACATGAAAAAATGCTCATCATCCTTAGTCATCAGAGAATTAGTCATCAACAAATCAAAACCACTTTCAGACATCATCTAATTCCAGTAAGATTAGCCCACATCACAAAGTCCCCAAACCAGAGATGTTGGCATGGATGGGGAGAAAAGGGAACACTTTCCACACTACTGGTGGGAGTGAAAACTAATATATTCCTTTTGGAAAGATGTTTGGAGATCACCTAGCGATCTAAAAATAGACCTGCCATTCGATCCATCAATTCCTCTACTAGGTATATATCCAGACTACCACAAATCACTTTATAAAAAAGATATTTGCACCAGAATGTTTACTGCAGCCCAATTCATAATTGCTAAGTCCTAGAAGAAGCCCAAGTAACCCATGAATGGATTAATAAATTGTGATATGTACACCATGGAATATTATGCAGCCTTTAAAAAGATGGACATTCTACCTCTTTCATGTTTACATGGATAGAGCTGGAACATATTCTTCTTAGCAAAGTATCTCAAGAGTGAAGAAAAAGTATCCAATGTACTCAGCCATATTATGAAACCAATTTATAGCTTTCATATGAAAGCTATAACCCAACTATAGTCCAAGAAGAAGGGGAAAGAGGAGAGGGAGGGGAGGGGAGAGGAGAGGATGGGTAGAGGGAGAGTAATTGGTGAGACCACTCCTACGGTGCATTTTACAAGGGTACATGTTAAATTTACTAAGTGTAGAATATAAATGTCATAACACAATAACTAAGAAGGTGTGGTGAAGGCTATGGTTAACCAGTTGATGAAAATATTTCAGATTGTATATAAGGCCAGCACATTGTACCCATGATTGCATTAGTATACACAGCTATGATTTAATAAAAAATAAAATAAAATTCACACACCTTATAAACTCATTATTTGGATCCCCAACCTTAATAAAAATATAAATTCTCTTGGTTCCTATTTTCTCTTAATAAAACAATAAAAAGAATTGATTTTGGCCTGGCCAAATATGAGACTCCTTTGAGTAGTGGCCAATGTATTAGAACATAGGTACTTTGATAGCATTATATCTAATTTTACAAAATGATGCACAGATGTTAAATAATGGTTATCTTTTTCTAAGGGAAATTATTCCACATTTTCTTTTATTGTTCCAGGGACTCATAATCATGAAGCACAGAGTGTGTAGAGAGCTCTGATTTTTACATGATTTTTTTTTGTGTGTGTGTGTCTTGAAGTCAAATATACTTACTGATGTTTCATACGTTTTTAATACATCAAAGGGGTGCGGGGCTATAAAAGAGGCAATAACTGATTCGCTGTAAACTTGTTTTTTATTCAGCAGATCATTGTCTGGTCACATATAACCCTTTCTCCCTATATCCTTGTTTCTTATTTTCATCAATTATTAGGTCAGCAAACACTCCAGCTATGTTGTAAATACTTGCATAGGTCCCAATCAAACTTACCTGCATGTTTTCTTCTTTATCCCCCCTTCAATCTATCTCCATCATTTTAAAACCCTTTAATTCTAGACCACAATCATGTATGTGTTTTCCTATGGCTTAGGGTAGTTATTCATCTAACAAATGCTTTTTGAGTGTCTACTATATGCTACACACTGCCCTAGATATTGATTACATAGAAATGAATGAAATAAAACAAAAATGCATGCCTTCACAGACCATATCTGTAATGGGTGAGTCACACAATACAACAATAAAGTGAATGTGTATCCTGTTGGATACATCTCAGGACAACGCATTATTCAGCAGAAAATCTGGGCAGGGGCAGAAGTGTTGGGGAAGCACATGCAATCTGCAAGTGGAGGATCCTCTCAAAAAAGGGTGATCTTTGAGTAAAGACCTGAAAAAAACTCAGGGCATAAGTGATGCACATATCCAAGTAAAAATTGTTTTAAGTAGCAGGAATAGCAGGTGCAATGGCCCTGTGACAGGTGGGTGCAGAAACACGTCCACCATGAAGATGCCAGTTTGGGGGTGCGGGGTGAGCTGGAGGAGGCAGAGCCACATAGAGATGTGAGCGTCAGACATTGCTATGGACATTGGTACCTGTGCCAGGTGAGCTGGGGGCCAGTGGCTAGGAGAGATGGGATGTGCTGTGATTTGTTGTATTATGTTGCTTGAAGGGGTGTGAGGGCCAGAGCAGGGGGACTAAACCCCAAGCTGATGTAGCCATCCATTTGAGAAACCATGACAGTCACAACCCTGATGGTACTTGTGGGACAGGCAAGACGTGGCCAAGGCAAAAGCACAAGTGCAGATTTGGACCTGTTGATTTGAGTGGTGCTTTTTCCTCCAAGCAGGTATATTAAATAGGCAAATGGGATCCACTTGTTTGGAGTTCAAGGCACAAGTGAGACAGGCTACATATAATTAGTACTATCACAAATTCAAGTTTGTGTGCTAACTGGATATAAGAGAACAGAAAGGAAGTTTACACATTCAGTTCATATTAAACATATTCTTTGTACTCCTCTAGGTCATAATTGATTTTTGTGTGGCTAAAGACTTGCCAAATGTTCTCCCCAAATTCCACTTAAATCCCATTGATTTTGAGATTTAAATAGTTGTGAATAAGTAGAAGTTGATTTGAAATCTGCCTTTCGTTTACATGTAACAATAGATTCATGATAAATCAATACTATATATAAGATAATGAAGGGGCTATTGAATCTGTTATAAAAAACTACTTTTTCTCCTCTTGGAAGATATTTATAAACTATGTCCCATCTTTGTCTAAAGGATACTTGCTTTCAATATTCTAGTAGGCATTACTTTATCATTAAGGAATTGTGGCTATATTATGCATTATCTGAGAATGAAGCTACCCGTACGTAAAAAGCTACGTAAACACATCTTTTCAGAAAACCCACTTTTAGTCTTAGTGACACTTTACTGTGTTACCCCCTACTTTGCCTTAATGGCAAATTATGCAATTTAGGCACAAAAAGGGGAAAGGTAAGAATACGTGGAGAAACCCAAACCCAAATTTCACCTGGTTGAGGACAAAGGTAAATGCACACACAAAAACTCTGCTACATGGGAAGGTGAAGAAAATGAAAACATTTGCAAAGGTATTTATTGAGAAATAGCAAAGATGTACATATTTTTACAAGCTTTTAATATTAATTTACATTTCTTTAAATTATGTAGGCCCCGGATAATCTATACTTTACTAATATATAACAGAAACCCTTGACTTTGTGAGATTTCCATAACGATATCATAATCGGGAGTCAAAATGCAACTTTGGCTCATGATGCTTGAGTTTGTTCTTAAAAGAAATACTAAATGCCATATTCACTGAGAATATGTCATAAACAAATGTGCTTTAAGAAAAAAAAACCTTCATACTGGAGCATGCTGTGGATGCTATTTAGAATCTTAGCTCACCAAAGATTAAGGAAGAAACAATTTTAGAGAGTGTTATTACCTACTTTTGTGCACAACCTGCACGACTCTAAATTTTTGTTTTGCCCCTGAATTAGATTTACAAACTTTTCCAGGGCTGTGGTGTCTTAACCATATGCTATAATATTGCAGCCAGGCCACCTATTTTGTTACTGAAATTACATGGTCTTGATTATTTTTAAGGTGCAACGCAAGGTGGTTCTCTTTTCTAGCGATCTACCAAGTTGACATACGGAGTAGCTGAAAACCCATCCCAGTTATAGAACATTCTCCAAACCAGTTTACAATAAGGCACAATATTCTCTAAATAAATAGAACAAGGGAATTGCCAAATGGGCTGGGTTTTTGTTGCTTGGTTTATTTTTTGTTTTTCAAATCAGAAAGGAAGAGGAATTTCTTTTCCTAAGGTGAGAAGGGAAGTGTTCTAGTTTAAGTACGCTCAAAGTCACATGACCAAGCTGTGATGCTGGCTCGTTGGCCTGCACCATCATTGTGCCAGACAAGCTGTTCTCCATCACCTAGCACTTAGGTTTCATGTTGGCAGCCTCTTCTGAACACAGAATCAGAAAAACAGGTTGTGTGTGAGGAACAGCACTGGGCAATGCAATCAGCCAGCTTCTCTTTGCCCTCTGAAGGGGTGCTTCTTTCTGCACCTGCAAGGTTAGCAGCATAAAAAGCCTTGCTTGCTCGATATAAAAAAGAATTAAAAATTTATATGTAATTCCACAATTCTATCATTTAAAGAAACCAGCTATACAGTAAAGATAATTTTTGAGTTTTTTTCACAGTAATAAATATTTTAGGTTTTAGTGCACAAAATAGTTAAGTACTGATAATCGATGCAATACTTATTTTTTAAATTGCTATTTTCAAGCTAAAGGCCAAGAGAAGTGTAAGATTTATTTGTATGATTCTTAAAAGTATTCCAACCTTAATTTATCTGGAACACTGCTTGGGGTAGAGGTAACCAAAAACTACAAAATTTAAAGGGTATGTTTAAGGTTTGTGCAATGAAATCACAATCTTGTGCAAAATTGGGATCTCACTATCTTTCTGCCCAGCACAAATGTGGCTTTAACATTTGGTAAAGAAATCGAGATTCAGAGCCTGAAGAAATGAAATCGTATTTCCATGGCGAACATTCTGATCTATGAGCAAAGTGTGGACCCACTGAAGCCACGGAAGCCTCAGGTGGTGAACCAGCACGAACCAGTCTCTGGTTAGGGACAGTGACCACTATCTGGACTTTGCGATCCACATGATGACATTTAAAACACAGAACTGCAGGTGCAGACACCATTAAAATACTCTAGATCTTGAAGTCTTAAATTTCCACAATGGAAAATCTTGTCGGTGGAAATAACAGGAGAGCCTGTCAGTATTCTTAGCGTGGGCTACACACCAAGAAAAAAAAAACAAACCTGCAAACACAATGACGACAGGTCTCCTTGCAATGAATGCTGCCCACCGTGCCACAGTATAGGCAGAGACGCACGTTTGCAAGTCTGTGATGAAGAGAATCTGCATTGAAGTATTAAGACGGGGAAACAGGTACTGTTTTATTGCTATGATTTCAGTAATGTGGCCAAGATCCAGCTCACTTGCTAATTTACCTTGTGATGGCATTCAAGGTAAAAAGTCCATAGACTCGCTTTTCTCCTTAGAAGCCATCTGAGGCACCTGCCTTCCATTATTGATGACATATCATTTCACAACGGCACTGGGAATAAACACCTAACTTCACCGTAAGCCATGTTCATGCAATGTGGATTTTAAGTCATGTCCATGGCATATTCTCAAAAAGATTTGCATGATAGTATCTTTCTCTATGCAACTTACACATATCAAAAAGTCTCAAAATCAAAACTGGGCAAGTCATCACGAATATGGCTCTTAGTTTTCTCCAGTAAAATGGTAGAAGGGGTACTTGAGACTTCTACATGCATTTTGCTTTCTAAGTAAAGGTCCCGCAGTCTTTCCCAAACCTTCTGCTTATGGTTGGATGCACAAATCGTTGCCTCCTACAATTATTGGAATTATTAAGAATCCAAATAAAACATAAGCTTTCCTTCATTATCATGGTTGTTTTCTTATTGCAACAAATACTTAGTTTCTGCTGATGCGGTATTAAGGTTTGATAGCTTGAATTTTAAATTTGGTCATGTTAAGAATTATCAAAAAAATTTTTGCTTTTCATTATCTACAGAGATTTTTTTTAAACCAAAGTTACATTGTAACACACAAATGCTGTCTTGTCTTTAAGGCACGACACATCAGTATGGACATTCTGTTTGCCAAACTTAAAAAAGAAACAATATTATATTCCCATTTCCCCTCCCTTTCCCCTCCCAGACAAATGAAAGAAAAAATGCATCCACTTTCAAAGTCAGCTGCTAATAAAGTCACAGTAAATTATTTTCATCAATAATTTACACAAATTACAGGTCTAGATAGGACTGTCCTTTTACAGTCTGAGTGCATTCCAATTCAGATTTTCTGGGCTAGGTAGGCTAAAGTCAGATTCAAACCTCAGGGCTGAGAAGATCTCCCATTGTGAGGAATGTTGTTGACCACCTTGTCAGATGGAGCAGGTGTGCGGCTGCTTTGCTGGGGTTACGAGTTCTTTGCCAAAGCTGTTACTTCCAGTTAGGAATCATTCGGTGTGGACCAGCAACCTCCACAGATTTTTTTTTTTTTCTGAACCATTAAAGTGTTGTAAATATAAGACCATAGAGTTTCCTTTCTGTAGCACTAAAGTTTAATTCCATTCAGCCATCTGAATTCTTCATTCTGGAATCTTCATTCCCAATGTGATTTCATCCTTTAAGACAATTTATATGTGTAGAGCCAGAGGCATTGAATCACACATAAAAATTCAGTGTACTTCAAATATAAAAGATGGATCTCCAGCTGGAGAACACAGTTTACAAATACTCTAATTCCAGTGCTTGATGTAGAGCCAAGAGGTCTGAGTGACTTGATATCCTCCAAAAGGGCATGTTGTGCTGTGTGGTTAAGACAAGGAGGGATGGGGGAGCGGAGGGGAGGGGCGAGGAAGGGAGAGAGGTCATGAACATTGTCTCAGTGAAGCAGCAGTGCACACAAGGGTGTGCCGTCCACCCACGTTCATGGGGGGGGGTTCAAAAGGAGGGGTGATCACGTCTGAAGGGTTGGCATCATCAAACGAATAAATAGATCTGAACTGGATTTTAATCATAATAAAAGTGAACATTGAAATGTCTCAGGTTCTTTACTATTTATTCTAACATGCATCATTACCAACATCAACATCTGCAAAATCAAGCAGGCATCAAACTCCTCCCTGGCTGATAGAAGCAAGTTTTTGTTGGTTTTGTTTTGAGACAAAGTCTTGCTCTGTCACCCAGGCTAGAATGCAGTGGCGTCATCATAACTCACTGCAACCTCAAATTCCTGGGCTCAAGTGATCCTCCTACCTCAGCCTCCCAAGTAGCTGGGACTGCAGGTATGTGCCACCACACCCAGCTAAGTTTTCTATTTTTCGTAGAGACAGGGTCTCCCTCTTGCTCAGGTTGGTCTTGAACTCCTGACCTCAACTGATTCTCCAGCCTCAGTCTCTCAAAGTACTAGGATTACAGGCATGAGCTACCACACCTGGCCAAAAGCAAGTTTTAATCAATGCATCACTCCTAAAGGTCCATCTTTTAGTTTAAAATAAAATAAAATGATAAACTTCTTAAGCCCAAAGCTTTTTTTGTTGTTGTTCTACCCTGTCCCCTGAGCAAGGGCAATGGTGTCACAGCTCACTGCAACCTCACACTCTAGCCTTGGGCATCCTGCTGCCTCAGCCTCCGAAGCTGCTGGGATTACAGGTGCTCGCCATGGCACCCAGTTGGGTTTTGCCATTTTTTCATGAGTCAGGGTCTCACTCTCGCTCAGACTAGCCTCAAACTCCTGAGCTCAAGCAACGCTCCAGCCACAGCCTCCCCTAGTGCTGGATTACAGGCATGATTTATTGAAGAGAAAAAGAGGGTAAGTTCCCTTCTATGTAAAAAATAATTTGAAGCTGGATTATATAAAGTAGGAAGAAATGTGAGAATAACCTTCTTCCTTGTTTGGGATTGCTAATAACTTAAGCCAGTGCAGTCAACCTGATTTATTTCACTAGCATGGAGTTGAGAGAAAGTACTCTAACATACATTTTTGAGGGATGGGGGGAAGATATTCCAAAGGGGACAGAAGTAGGTTCTTGTGGAGCAGAATATCTTAGCCGTTACAATGGTTTATGACCTTCCAAAGATATATCATGTGTATGTGAATTTAAAATTTCGCAAAAGGTGGTGATGAGGTTAAAAAAGTCTAAAAGGACCCCATTGGGGGTGATAATGAAAAAAAGAAAACATCGTGGTGAGTCTGAGCAGATGGCACCACCCAGACTACATACGTGTGAAACATATGTTCATGTATGTAACAGAAACACATACATATGAAACATGGACAGGACTTTAAAAATTAAGCATCATAATAATTTCCACAACTGCTATATAATTCTTTGCTGCTTAATGTATAGCCACTGGCCACATGGGGCTATTTAGCACCTGAAATGCAGTTAGTCCAGTTTAAAATACAGACTGAATTTCAAAGACTGAGAACAACAAAAAAATGTAACCGTCACATCAATAATTTTTATATTGAGTAGGTGTTAAGATGATAATGTTTTGAATAAATTGGGTTAATTAAAATATAGTATTAAAATCAGTTCTACCTGTTTCTTTTTACATTTTAAGAATGTGCCTTCTAGGATATTTTCAATTCCATATGCAGCCCACGTATGTATTTCTATAGGAGTAAGAAGTTATATGTACTTGATCTTAAACTTTGAGATCTCTTTTTAAATTTCTCAAACAGTATATGTTAGGGCAAACTAAAGCACAGAAATTCACCTAGAAGTGACCTTTTTTAACCTTTTTTTTTTATTCAGCTCAGATCTATTTGGAATAACAAAACAGTATTTAATACTTCTACACATGCGATTATTGCTACATCCAAAGAAAAGCATGCATTTGGGGTACTAGAGAAACCAACCACCTGTGTTTCAAAATAGAATTATGAGCCTTCACCATCACCAAAACTGTACCTACATAAACAACCATTTGGAAATAGCATTCATTCTATCTGAGATTCTGATCCTCTTGGATCCACATCTTTTTCTCTTGAAGTTTCAGGTGGAAAGCAGAGGGTATAACAACTGGCATACCGAGTCTAGCTTTCACACCATGGATAACTTGGGGTAAAACTCAGTTTTAAATGGCAAAGGCATATACTGTAATTGGTTTGGAAAAGGGAATTATATCACTCCTTACCTGGATACATGTGATTTTCACATAGGCTAAAAGACGTGCAAATATTCCCTGGAGGGGCCACATCATGAACTGCTATTTGTTGTGTGTGATACGAAAAATCAAAATGACAGAGACTCGGAACATTGATAAACTCCAGATATTTCAATTGCACTAGACTGGAAACATTTCAAGCAGTAGTCAGTCATGAAAGTTGTGTTTTTGAGGTTGCAGTCCTGACCTCATACAAAACATGGTGGGGCCAGCGTGCTGTTCTGGGTCACTAACACTGCTAATGAAGGCCGAAGGGCTCTGTGGGAGGCAGAGTCTGCACCTCGCTGTCTTAATGGTATGGAAAATCATGGACAATTGCAAGTATGGCTGCCAACACAACCACAAAACCTTCTCAAATGGAAGAGCTTTTCCACAAAAGTGTTTATGTTGATATTGTTTTGAAAACAGAAATCAACTAAGCACTCCAGCACTAAAGCATTTGGTGAAGGCTTTATCAGATGATGATTTAATATTTCCTTGAGATAACAAGGAACACATTCTTTCTGTGTAATACACTTATAATTTTATTGTTTAAAATATCAATTCATCATTTTCCTTTGTTTTTTAAATTCTATCACTTCACCATTTTTATTTTGGCTGGATGGTATTTCACTGTTACTCAGTGAAGGAAACAGTTTCTGGTGGTGTTTTGACTGGCAGTGTGTTGTCAGGGGCCCATTTTGATAGCATTTTCTTTTGATATTGAACCAAACATTTAATGGTTTTTAACTGCCTTTGTCTCTTCTTCAGAAATATGGGCCAGATGAAAAGCCTTGTTTAAATACCTAGATAAGCCTATGAGGTCTCCTGAGTGTGCTCAAAGCCAGGCTTCACTCACAGGTGAACAGCTCACCAAAACAGATGAAATTCTTCTAAAAGAGGTGAGGCACTTTGCCTTTAAGACAAGTTGGCATCCCAGGATCTGAATAACAACTCATTCCCATAGTACTGACTAAAATCACTTACAGAGGCTTTTCTACAGCTATTGCCTCTACCCTCGGCTTTCTCCATCACGGAGCATACTTATTTTAGGCGCTCCCAAGGACCATATGGTCTAGGAGACTCCTGAACCACTCATACAATTTCTGCATGGAGCACATTCAACTTTTATCTTGTTAAATTTCAGTGCTTAACAACGGTTATTTCCCCCATCTTCCCTAAGTCATCTATATCTGGATGAATTATGTGTTAAATTTATTATATACACATACACGAATATCTATTTTTATTAAATTTACTTCATACACACAGACACTCACAAATAAATGGAACTAAATTTTCCTACCTTTCCTATCAATTTCAGGCAAAAAATGCTAGACTCCAAATGGTTTATTTGAATGTAAGTATCAACCCTCTCATGCTCTTATTGCTTTGCGTGTATACATTTAAATCTTTTGTCAAGCTGCCATTGGGCCAAACTACAAAAATGCAAACAAAAAGGCTTGCATCAGAAGTATCACACCGACATTGTTTGAGACAGGTTACCTTTTTTGCTGCCTGTTCTTCTTCTACACCATCCCCAATTACAACATACACTACTTTTCTGCCAAACCTTTGCATTATTCGTTCAAAGCAACTTTCTTTTCCTGGAAGATAAACGAGATAACGTTCAGAGTGAAGTTACCTGGTTAGCGGCATGCTCCTCATCTCGGCCATCTCCAATCACAACATAAGTTATGTTAGTGCCAAATCTGGACACTATACGCTCAAAACAGCTTTCCTTGCCTGAAAAACAACGCACTGCTTATTCTTCCAGCCATTCCATTCATTCACCTAAAGATTCATAAAGTGTTAAGTTAATTTCTCTTGAACATCACTTGAACTAGCTTACAGCCTCTGGGTTTATGAAATCGACACACGTGTCTGAATAACATAAATCTTTACTTAGGACAGATAATTACACAAATGTATTTCATGCTTCAAAAATGTCACAAGGATTAAGCACTGGACCTACAGAAAATGTTAGTATGTTTTACTCCACCCAAAGAGTACTGGAACAACTTTATTATAGGCAAACTATATGTTTTTAACAACCTTTGTTGTTTAATTCTACAATTTTATCTAATTTATTTTAAGTACCATAGATAAGTGAATTGAATATGTTATTCTGAAAAGTCCTGAAGGTTCACCTCCAAAGAGAGAAGGAGTATTAAGGTGTGGATTTACCTTGATAAACAATTTCTTCAAGTGGGTGAGAGCTAGTCTCCTTGGATTACTTGCACTAAGGGTTCTGTCCGACTCGGCTACAGCATTGGTAACACTGGTAGCTGTGACTGCACTAAGGGAACACCACCATGCAATTTCTACCTGGTCTTTATTTTTACAACACTGGTATTATTCCCTAAATTTCACTCTTAGAATTTCATATATCCATGGCTACTCTTATCTTTTTACATAATCTGATAGTTCAAAACTCCAAAAATAAAATAAAATAAAATAAATAAAAATTCTAGCTTTAAGGGGAAAAAATAAAAATAATTTGTTTCAGATTAAATATAAGGCCAATTAAGAAAGAATATTTTCTTAACTAAAATAAATGTTTATCTTGTGATAAACACTGTGACACTTGGTTTGTCACAAAGCAAAATTGCCTTCTATGCAGTAGCATAAATACATTTAAATAAAAAGTGTCTGGTACTGCTGTCCAGGCTCTGAACTTCAGTGCTCAGACAATGTGGAATTTGCTTTCTGGAACGGCTCTCTTAAACTC
This sequence comes from Arctocebus calabarensis, assembly GCA_963573935.1. Lineage (NCBI taxonomy): Eukaryota > Metazoa > Chordata > Mammalia > Primates > Lorisidae > Arctocebus > Arctocebus calabarensis. Next base: position 79,586 of record CAUYON010127253.1, on the reverse strand, counting down.
TACTGAAACAGCTGCACCTGGGGGCTCCTTTGCCAGAGCCAATATCAGACGTCCTCAAGGGCCAAGGAAAGTTATTTTTGGTGGGAGATTTTAGGAGTTTGAATCTCTCTTGTCAATGTGCCAGGGCATATTACACAACCCATTTATTTTTCTCAGGCATTTCCTTGACAGTGGAAGACGTGAGCAGTTTTCGTTTAACTCTTTCAAGATGGTAGAAGCTGATGAAGTTGCATTTTGTGAATGTTTACTAGAATTCTGAATCTGGGAAAGCCCCTTAGAGTCAAAGCTAACTCCACAGTTAGAAAAGAACTAAATAAACAAGAGGGCAGTTCTTTGATCGCTATTGCACACTTTTGGAAATGTGGATTTTCAGCCACTCATCATGTGTTACGAATATTCTAATTTGTTTTCTGATTGATGAGATTTTTTATTTTCCTCCCATGATTAAGCATACTTGTTCAATCCATCCGAGACCCCCATGTAATGCCAAAACAGTATTTTTATCTTGGTTCTAGATGACTGCATATGCAAAGGATGTAATACTATACCCCATTCTAATTAAACTGTTAAATACCATGGCTGGAGATACTACATGTGCTTTAGATAACATGTGCTGTAATATTCTGTGAAATATAGAGAGCTACCCAGATACTGAGTTCAGAATTTTACCAGCCAACAGTTCTAATAAAATTCATCACATACGTACGGGGAGTTGTAGGAGACTCTCCAACTTTATCCAAATTTGCTTCATGTATTAATGGTGAAATTGATGGAAAAGGGAGCCATGCAGATTCACACAGATAGGAACACATTCCACACAGAGTTTAAAATAACTTCTTTACCTATTTTAGTTGCACTGTAAATATTCTCAATGGGGAAAGCACCTCCTAAACTATAGAGCAGGACCTTGGCGAGCGCTGGGATCAGCTGGGTTGTTGTTACCAAGACATTCACACAGTTACTCCTAAAACAGGGAGAAAATACATGCGTGTGTTTTCTAACACTAGTATAATAGATTTAAAATTGTCACTGGAGTCTCTAAATTCTGTAACAAATGTGCCCTTTGAGTATTCTGAAGTTACTGCCTATCAGAAGACAGATATTCACCAAATCATGGCAGATTATTTAGAATAAAACACAAACCCACAACTATATTGGTTGGGACACCTGAAGTTCTATGTTATATTTTGTCAAAAGCAACATGCTATTCAAAGTCACGTACAGGTAAATGTTACAGAATGCAAATATGGTGTAAGATGACAAAGCATGGCCTTTTGGAGTTTTGAGATGTGGGGTTTTAATCCAAAGTTTCACCACTCACACTGTGTGATATTCAGTCACGTCATTTCAGTTTAAATTACAAACGTTTTATATATTTTATACATTTTTAATAGAACATTTGAGACAGACAGAAATCATGAAGAAGAAAATGAAAAGAATTGTTATTCAACTACCTAGAGACAGTTGTTCTATCCATTTTGTGCATTTGTTTTCAGTGTTTCTGTTTCTATACAGGTTTTTTTCTCCTCATTAGGATCATCTAGTTTTGTATTGTGTTTTATTTATGTAATGTCATGAGCCTGTTAGTTTATATCAACTATTATTTCCCCTCTCCCAGCACAACAGCGTGTGCACCAGAGTTTTTTAAAGATAAATTTAGTCGATTAGATGGCTTTTGATTTTGTAAATATTAGAAAGAATGTGCCCTGAATTTCTTCGTATGTCTTTGAGTGGCCTTAGACTATGTTCATAGAACAAGAATCAGGGTTAGAGGGTAACTAAAGTTTGCTAAAAGCTCCGACATAACTCAACACAGCATCTATTTTTCTGACCTTGTGGACAGTCTGTGAAAGCTGCCAATATTGTAATATATAGATTATAATTTAATAACTATAATTGAATGATACATAAAACATCACTTTAAAAATTCCATATCATTTAACTATTCAATGATAAATGATTTCTTTTTCTTCTCTCCTTTGTAAATTTCTTAAAATCATAGATCTTTAATTGCTTTAAGGCCACCTGTTTAATAATCTGTATATAATGAATATAGCCTATAAATGATGATCTTTTGCTTTTTTAACTATTAGAAGACATCTCTTAGAAATAGTGAAGGCTGCTGACCTTCCTCCTCTGAGAAATCTGCCTTCTGCTACATTTTATATACAATTGCAGGGGCTCAAGAGTCCTCACCCTCCAGCTTACCTGATCTTTGCTCTCTCTGTCACGAATTACAGAGATGGCAAGACAGTGTGTCACATTTTCAAGCAGCTTTCATTATAGATAATATTTCCTTACATGGAGCCAGAATCTTCCTTCCTAGGATTCCTACTCACCGCTCCGAATTCTTTCCTTTATAGATACAGAAAAATCTAATGCGTTTTCAGCCTAACATCTCAAATAGCTGGAAACTGGTCATCTCGCTCCACACATGAATCAGCTGACCAAGCTCTCTGGCTCCTCTGTAGGAAACCTTCCCACTGTTTCTTTTGTATGGTTCCCCTGGTCCAAACCCCTGTGAACACCGTGTGAAGCTGGATGCAGACAGCTTCAACTCTGTCACAGCCCCCTCTAGAAAGTGGTGTCAAAGATCTCAGCAAAGTACTGTGCTGTGTGTGGGTTTAAAAAACTGACCCACAAGGCTTCTTCCCTCGTCTATTCTCCATTTAGACTTCCTGCCATCAAGTAGCTGGTGCTCATGCTACAGGGTCAGGAGTCACGTGCAGGATTTCACACACAACTCATTCACTTTCATGTTCTTCATATTGGGCTCTTTTAACCTGCCATGACTTTTCTGTATCCTGATTCAGCTCTTTCCCCGAATGCTGTATTACCTACACATTTGCTAAGTAAGCGTCCTTTCATTTACTCATCTACCTCAGAAATCCAACCACGGAGGGGACAGTCAGAGATTCACCTTCCCCGTGCTAGCTGTCACTTTCCAGATTTATATTCCTTTATGAACTAGCATGTGTAGCATGTGGTTGTTCAACCAGTTATCTATCAATTTAATTCTATCATCTCCTCTAACAAGTCAGAATATCACTGTTTAGTTCAAAGAATGCAAAGTCTAGAGCTTTCTAAAGAGCTTTTTCTTGCTTTTCTGATGCATTTAAATTATGTATATTACCTGCTATGGCCTAAAAGACCTAAAACCTGCATTGTTTGTAGAAACAGCAGTGTTTTACTTCTGTTTCGCCCCGTGTACTTGGCCACCAACAATGCGCTCTTTCTTTTTTTTCACTAGAAGTCATGTAACCAGTCTGTGGGCAACATCAGCAGTTATAAAGAGAGATAAATGGAGAGAGGAATCTCTCGGCTACTCTGAGAAGCAGCAGCTCTCACCCAAACACACACACACACACAGAAACTGAAAATCACTAGACTTGGAATTGTTAGGTCACTTTAAACTCTGTAACAATCTAGGAATTAAAACATTTTGACGTACCTTCTGTAATTAGAACTAAGTCTTCAAAACAAAAAACGTAGAAATGGCAACAATTTCACTTACCTAGTACTAATAATTGATAAAGACTTAAGTGCATTGGTTAGCCAGGAATCTGTCAGACCTTCGATCTCTGCTCTTAACTGCAGCCACGCGTCCCTCTTGGCAGGGCCAAGAAGTCCTGCAACAGGAAAAGGCAGGCAGAGGCAAGCAGTGAATAGATATTCTCTGAACTACCTAGTTTGGACTCCCATCTATCCAGTATAGATATTTTTTTTTTCATTCAGTCTCTATTAGAAATGGAGATACATATTTATACCAAAACTGACCCTTGTTTTCTGAATTGGTTATCCATTCATCTAGTCAATGAATTAAAGAACTTCTAGGTGGCAGGTACTGGGCTAAACAGTAGGGATAGATAGTTTTTCTTCTGGTGCTCATGCTCCAGGGTCAATGGAGAGTGCCCTCACTCAACCTAGGACCTGATGCAGTAGAATCCAGTCACCTGAAGAGCTTTGAAAACGCTGGCACCCGAGTCTCATTCCAAAGGCCTGGGCTGTGTCGAGTCTGGAGGTATAGCCAGGTTCTACCAGCCTAGGGACACAAACCTTGAATATTTGGCTGAAAATGTTTAGTTTCTTAATAATCACAATCGTGTCCACTGTGAAACAGTAACAATAACATTATTCAATGTAGCCATTGGAATCTTTCTAATACTAGTGCTAATGCTATTATTCTACTTTGTTTTGTAAAAAGAAATTCAAATTGTGTTTAAAATCCTAAAGTGCATGATACAGGTATAGATGACAATGGACAACCATAAGATGAAATGACGTTCTTGAAAAAGATCCAGATCTTGCCTTTATGATATAATAAGATCATATAAATCTGTTTAAAATACGAAGGGTGCCAAAAAAATGTATAGACATTTTAAGACAGGAAACTACTGTATTATCTACTATCTACTCAAAGTTGACTTTTGCAATATAAGAGGTGCTCAAACATAACTTCATTCAGCTTTTGTTATCAGTGTGTATTGAATATTATAATTTTAATACAGTTTTTAAATATATATATATACATTTTTTGGCACCCTATATATTTAAATTTTTTTTCACATATCAAGATTTACACCTTCTTACGAGTTTTACTTGTCCTCATTTCAATAAAGAGATGCTCATGCATGATAGGAAATGGGACTTTCTAAGATGTTGAGATTATTTCTTAGGAATCTGTCAATTTGTAACTAATTTTCGTAATACCATAAAAGAGGGAATTAATGACATATTTGAAGGATAAAAATAAGATTTCCCTAAAGGATATTTATTTTAAAGTTAAGGTTAAACATATTACCCACATTTGATTTTAACTGGAAAACCTAGTTCTTTGATTTTACAAAGCAACAGGTAGAGAGATTAGAGCGAATTAGGAAACCAGGGTTTTTTCCCCTAGAACTTTGGGCAAGTCCGTAGCTTGCCAGTAGCAAGTCTTATCTGGAAATGAAACTCTTCATGTCTAAGCTCTCTTTTGGGGCTAACGTTCTGACTGTGTGTGATTTTTCTCTCTTACATTCGTTATTGGGTAGGCATCTGTTGTGTGCTTCACTGACAGGCACCCGGGACTCAAGGTGAACACAAACTCTCAGGTTGTATTATGGGGGTGTGAACATTTATTCAGGGTTTTACAAATATACAATATAGAGATCGTAATATACAGGTAACATATAAAACAGAAATATTAAATATAAACTAAATATAATTAAATATTAAGTATAAATTTAATCTATGAAATATAAATATGTAATCTATACTAAAATTTTATTTACTATATTATATTCTATGATATATATATGAATATATAAGGTGTGGTTTACACATGTATATTTAGCTGGATAATTCTGTTTTGGATTCTGGTGTATGGTTCTCAATGACCCTTCCCTTTTTTTTTTTAACAGAAGAGAAGAACATAAACAAATGAAAACATATTCATGGAACATATTTCTTATGTAGTCTCATAGAAAATCTTAGGAATCTTGTGGACCTAAAATTGATTGTAATAATAAAGATCAGCATGGTTTATCTTGCACATCCAGGATTCTAGTTTTGATATCACAGGTTTTAATACCCCCTGTAAAATAAATGAGTGATTATAAAAATCATTCGGATAGTATCTACAGAGTATTTGAACTTTTAACACCCATGGTCATCACAGTCAACACCACTGATGGGGAAGATAAGAAAATGTGTTTTTTAAAAGATAAACTTGTTAAGTCTTTCAAATGACAACCATTTATATATCTTTTCTGTAAAGATTTTTTATTTCAGATTAATATCAGGGTCCATACAACTATTAATATTTATGTATGACAGGATTCCAGAAAGATAATGCTTGCTGGCAACACTACTCCAATAATTAAGGCTCTCTTCTTCAGAAAGGTCTTCCTTCTATTGCCTTGGTCAGTTCCTGTCTAGTTTGCACTGATAATGTCCCAAGCACTAGCTGATGAAGGCAAGTTAAACGCCTTCCTTTATATGTTGACTAAACACGTGGGTTTACAAAGGGTTTGAACAAGGGTTCACAAAGAATCCCCAGTCCATGCGATGGTGGCGCATGTTTTATTTCACAGTTAAACTTTTCCCCACACCAATTCTAAGAAACCCGAAATTCTGGCTCAACATAGTTCAGCATGAGCTTTTGCTGAGTACAGTAGAACTCTACCTACACCCAGAGTGTCTTTATTAGATTAAGAAAGCCACACATACCTCCAACATTGTTCTTGTAGGTGTTATATAATTCTTTTACTCTTCTGTAACGAAAAGCCAACTTCCTCATCCAGTCCACTCCTCCTCTTACACCTGTTGGCAAACAAAGGTTTGCACTACTTGCAGCTGCATGGAAGCCATCAGTTGCAAAACTGTAGGTACTGCAACACCCAAAATACATTAAAAAGAGATAAAAGAAATAATTACATGTGCAAAACTCCATGGCTGAATTTCTGTAGGAAACAGCAGACAGAAAGGCTTGGCTTACCTTAAGTCTTGCCCATTATCATCAGAGGAAACATCATCTATGTGAACTTGATCACACTCCTGTGAAAAACATTGGAAATGTTACTTGTTTCTCAAACGATGCTTGCCTCCAGATTTGAAGGCTTCCCCATTGTTCCATTTGATCAGACTATGGCCAGAAGATGGCGGCATGTACCCATCCATCCCACCATCTCAGGCTTGTTTTCTGGAGAGTGACACCATTTCTACTGTCTGAGATCCAAATCTAGAAGACTGCCACAAAAAGGGCGCAGAAAACATGTGCCATGAGGGTTTTTTTTAAGAGCAATTTAGAAATGATTTTACTGTTAATATCATTGATAAGAAATTCTCTTCTGAGTCTCGGTAATCACTTGGGCTCTTTGCCTGACCTTTCTGTTGTGCATACTTAAGCACGACTAATCCGAAGATATAAAAAATCTTGTTTGGTCTGTACATTTTTGGTGGTTACTATTATTTATCATTTGCTGAGAGGCCACACAGGGGTGTGTCCTTAGATTATGGTGTCCTGGGAGGTTCTCATGACTTCCTGTTGGACCATAGATATCACCAACAAATCAAGCTGGTGCTATTTTAAAGGTCCTGGTCTTTGTAGAAAAAAAGGTAATAATCACAGAAGCTGATATTTTCTTTTTTCAGGTTTTAAAATTATCAAACAAAAATTAATTATAAATAAAAGTGAATTAATGAAGATTTTCTCTCTCAAATGAGCTATAAAATTCCAAGGAAAATAAATACCTAAAGTTGGCCTAATTTCAAGTTATGGAGTGCTCAGAACAAATGGTCACTTTTCAGGATAAGGATTCAATTCTTCTTTGCTGTTCAGAGAGTCTTATTCTGCCTTTCAATAATCTGTTAAGTTCCCTTGAACTTCTAAAAGATCTGAAGGTGGAATTTGGCAAAAGCATTTAAAATACCTAGTCCTCAGAATAAATATACAATAGCCAATGGTAAATTATTATAGTTTACAATAAATTAATTCCTTGTAATATAAATAAGCTCAGCAGAAGTATGGTCTGGCATCTTGGGCCTATTTTTCCCCTCTCAAATTATTTAATCATGCAGATTCTGACTATAGCTATAGTGCTTGCCATTCAAAATCAATTTTAAAAAAACATTAAGTTTGAAAATATGCCATACTAAACAAAGGCTTTTCATTTAATAGTCTCCAGCTTTCTACACAATATATTAATCTTGTTTCAGTTTAAAGATAATCTAGCTGACTCCTCTAAAATATAAAACTCAGGGACAAGCTTAATTAGTACCATTTCTGGATGGTAACTTGAAAATCTAGGTAAATAAATTTTAAAAGTTCAAATGATTTACATAAATTATAGGTTTAGTATTTTTGAATCAATCTCTAGCCATATTATGAATATGGCAAGGGGCCAGAAAATTGAATCTGACTCTGTGGGTAATATTTGGTTCAATCTGTCATAGAGTAATCACTCTACAATTCTGTCTTAAATAATTGTCAGAATGCTAGACAAATGATAATTCTCAACAGGATGACCACAATCATTCAAATTTTACAGCACAAAGTTCGGTGACATAAAATAAAAATATTCTAGATGGTAAGGACTGTATGAAGATATTTCTATCAAGAGTAGGGGACAGGGAGAAAGAGCAGAGGCTCCCAAGCTGTGACTGGACAGTCAGTGACCAAGTATTAGTTGAATAGAGTATATCTCAAACTGCAACCAAAAAGAGGCATTATGGTTCTAGAAAAGTCTCAGGCAAAGGTATTGCAAGCAACCATGGTAGCTGTTGGACTGAACTTCTGGGGGAAGGGTGAAGAGATTTTACCAGTTAGCAGGACAGTTGAAAAAAAAATTTTTTTCCCCAGAATATGGAGGCACCATAGTAGTTCCAGAAGACAGGATTATTTCTTATTTAGAGATGGTGACATTCTTGGACAGTACGTACAATTTACACTGAAATAAATCACCCATGAAATGGTATCACATGAAGTTGCCCATTCCACTGAAGTTTTGAAATCTTTCCTCATGTAAATAATCCCCATGCCTTTCCTTTATAATAAACTAATGATATCCCCTCAAAAAGGGGAGGGGATCCTTAAAAATTATCATAAATCAGAAATTATTTCTATATTTAATAGCCTCTCATCCTATTTTTAGAGAAATTCTTCTGACATTTTAAGTATTAATTCACATGATTAATTTGTCTATGGGTTGCCCAAACATTTATTTTTTACTCTTGGGGACAACAGTATATCAAACTTATTAGACCATGAACTCTGTATTTAAAGTTATGTTTGAGGTTTTTCCAAATCTAACTTCTCCTTAAATTTATTTAAGCATAGTTAACCATGCCTGTTGACTCTGGATGGTTGCCTGAGGATTACAGTCCAGTGAAAGAAACCTGAACTTCAATTACTTATATTTTTAGGAAAAGCTAAACAATTATTCTTCAATCAGTTTTTACTCTGAGGAACTTTGTAAGAATCATGTTGACTAAATGTGAACTACTAAAAACAGTCTAATGCTCTGGTGAAACACTGCGAAAACTCAAACATTTGAAATAGTTCTGATAATAATCTTCACTTTTTAAATTTTGTCTTGTAAAGCGACCACAAAGTTGTCACTGATATTTATCAGTTATAATGCACAGCAGTCTTTTCTCACTTTTGCAATCTCAAACTCCCTGGTGTCTTCTCGTCTGGAAGTTATTCTAACTGAAATAGCATTTTCTTTAAACACACAGTGCTGTCTTCTCGGGAAGGAATGAGATAGCATTTGCCTCTCTGCAGCTGGGCAGGCTGGATGTAGGGAAGTGTCTATTAGGAGGATTAAATTTTGTATCTTTTAAGGAATTAGGTGAGGAGCAGCTGCTACTACATATGTTGCAGTATCTATTGAAGGATCTGAGTCTCAAATTCTATTTTTAGGTTAAAGCAAGAACCCTGAGAGGTTAAATATACCAAAAAAAGCGAATGGTGGAGTCACTCGCTGGAGGAATTCTTCTCTTTGCCAGCAGAAGTGAAAATAACTTCATTCCAGTTATGGAGCCCGAGATACTCTTTGGTTGCAAGACGTATATTGAAAGAAAACATGGTATGAGATTAAAGTTGACTTTCACACCATCAGATGCAGAAGGACAGAGGGGATGCATCCTGAATGTTCTTGAAAGCTATTATTTTGATTTTATTTAACTTTAGTGCTTCTTTATTTCACTTAAGTCAGTAATTGACTTGTATTATTTGGGTATTTTATCTGGACGTGCAAGCCCACATGTGTATGTGCACGTTTGAGAGTTCAAGCAATACGCAGTAGCACCCCTAGAGCTGACCACCTCCTTAAGTTGACCTGATTTTCATGGACTGGACATGCACCACATGTACATATCAGTTCAACAGCGCTCGTTCCATATGTGGCTCACCTCCATATGTTGACCAGTTTGTTACTGCCCTTTCAGTGGTCAACTTACAAAGGTTCTACAGAATATGCAGAGACTCAATTATTTCATTAAGCGCAGTTTTGTTAGAGGTCTGGTCAGATATTTTAAAAATATATACAACATAGTAAATGAATTAAAATAAAAAGTCTTTAAGTATCATAGATGAATATAACATGCTTTTGATGTACTAATATTCATTTTAAACTTGCAAATTCATTACATGTATATGCTACCTTCTCACTTTAGTGTTTGTTTAAAAGTTGAGTAGCAAATTTATTCCATCTGGCTTCTAATGTGCCACTAAAAAAGCCAAAAGCTCATTTATTCCATTTATTTCTAATAAAAAATAATTAACCAAATGAAATAAACACCATAAAACTTGGATACAGCCACATAAAATTGTTTTCTTTTTACAGTTTTGAAAGAATTAAGACACTTAGAATTCTCTTTATTATAAGACCGATCCATATTAACCAACAGAAAAACTAACCCCCAAAGTTATCACTATATATAAAAATTCAAGTTCCAAAAAGGTTAAATGTGTTTTCTGTTGTCTGGTGTATATATAAAATCATTCTGTGAACTAGACAGTAATATGAAGCAGGATTCATTTAAATCAGGTTTTATAGAGGCAATTATTTTTTGTCATTTAAAACTTGAAAAATGTGTCCAGATATTCATTGATCTTTCATAAAATCCATTACAGAAAGCAAAAAAGCCCTCTTTAAAAGACAGTAATTTTACTATCCAGTAAAATACTGAATCCCTTTAGAGAAAAAAACAACACGATGCTATTAGACAGATTTTCAGCATATACATTTCATTCATGGGATGATCTGAACTATTCATTTTTATTCTCATGTCTCCAGCATAACTTAAACTTGACCTCAGACTCTGTCAATTAAGACAAGCTATTTAAGTCACTCAATAACTTGGCTGTTTTACACTTTTTAAAATTTCAGCATGGTGTGGGAGCAAAAGCACGTGTTCCGGAGCCAGACAAATCTTTCAAATTCTGGTTCTACCAATTCAATAGCAGGTAAGCCTGGCTGCAATTGTTATGCTGTGAACCCTATTGTTTCTCCCCTGTAAAATTAGTGTGAATATAATATATTTATTTGAAGATATTGTGAATTAATTAATGAAGAGCCCAACATAAAATATCTAGAAGTAGGTGGGGGTTCAGTGATAATAATTTCCCTTCTCATTCATGATTCTAGGTAAAAACTTGTATTTTATCGTAAAACCATGAGACAAATAATAAATTTAAACATGTCATTTAGAAAAAAGAAAGAAATATTTATTTCAGCATAGTCATGCTTGCCTGACAAGCAATTCTGCCACATGCACAAACCACTTAGTTATTTCAGGCTCTACTATCTGAATGTTTCATAACCAAAGTCACGAGCGCACAGACTTGCGCCTTACTACAGTCCATATTCACCTACTGTAGGGCTATTTTTTTCCTTGAACCCTTGCATTTTTTTGTTTTTGTTGCTTTTACTTTCTCTTCTTCTTATTTGCCATTTAGACAGTGTGTTGCCACTTGAGGTTGGAAATAGAAAGATAAATTTTTAAAAAGAGAATATAAATACATTCAAACCCATCAAATGTGTTGTATAAATAGCTTAGCACTGCTTTATCCAGAGCATGAGGAAATAAGGAATAAGAATGTGGTCTAAAGTTACGTTTCAGATTATCCACAAAATGTAATGATCATGCTATCACCACGAGTGGGATCTGTGAATACTGTCTAGTGATTAACCCAAGTAGCATCCTGGTTAGTCATCTGGAACGGCTTATGTCAATGGCAAAGGTGCCAAATGTGTTGTGGCTGACACACTAACAGAACCAGGAGCAGAGTGCAGCAGGGGACAGTACGGGACAGTGGGGGTGACCATCATTTCTGGGACACTTTTGCTCTCTGTATGCCAATACATATATGTACTTGTGAACACAATTTAACTTTATACACCTTTTCCTCTTGATGTGAGCTTTGTGGTTCTCTTGAATTTCTATCTTCCCATCTTCTTGGGGAAGATACAGAAACCATCTAAGAGCTAGTGCTGGATTCGCTTATTTCCACCTTTCAAAAGGCTTACCTCTAAATCATTAAAAAACAAATGTGTGTCAGCAAGATTAAAAATCATTTCCTCCATGCGGAGTCCGAGGGTTACAGCCATGGGAGGATCCTGAAAAGAAAACACACACATAATGAGGCAAAATTTCAGTAACCACCAAAAATCTGAAGTGTATAACTACTGCGGGTGGAAGAGACCGTATGGACTTTTGCTGAAGATCCGGAGTCTAAGTCTAGTTATCTAAAAAGGTGACTTTCCAGAGACTCAGGACATAACAAATGCACAGACACATCTGGGAATTTAGATGTACATAAAGATGGCTCAACATACATTTTCACATAAAGCTAACTGGTTCACATGGCTCAGTTTACACATAATCCATGGAAGGTCTTTTGGAGAAAGTTATTTGGATGGGGTACTGGAGCAAACTTGGTAAAAAGAGGAAAGAATGTCCCATTAAGAATGGTAACAACCAGAATTAAAAGATAAAAGTATGTCAATTGGGTGTAAGACTTGAAAAGACAATGTTATCTTGGAGTGGAAGAAAAAGAACTGGTACAGGATGGTGCAACCACCACATAACTATTAATTGCATTTTGATCAACAGGGTAATAGGAATCTCTATTCAAACGTGTAGAGTCTGGTCTCGTCTGAGTTTGACTAGGAAAGAAGAGGGGATGGTTGAGGATAACTAAAAGAAAATTACCTCCATAAACGTAATCTACAGAAAATACATGCTGTTGGCCATTTATCAAAAGTGAAGGGGTTAACAAGGAGTCCAAATGACTCGATTTGTGTTTACAGAAACCAAGATATTAAACAGCAGCAAGGACCTGAAAATCAAGACCAGAGCTGTGACTTTACCATGATTAACTTCAGCTGAAGATTTGGCAGCAGGCAGTGTTAGGACTCAAAAGTAAGGGAAGTTTGGGGATAGCGAAGGAAAGTAATTCATGCACAAACACCGTGTTTAAAATTATCAAAATTGGAATGATCTCTAAAGGAGAACTGCTAATAGGTATGACGCTGGAGATTTGGAAAATAGAAAACCTGGAAGCCACCAAGCCTTAGAATTTGAGATCAGGGGAGGGCTAGCAGGGAGAAGAATATGGTTTGGAATAAAGCTGACAAATCTAGAAGGATATTATTGGTGTTGGCCGAGAAGTTATTTTGGAAGACCTCAGAGGGTGATTTGGGTTGAGTGGCTGGGCCAGGAGCCAGACTGTAGGGATTTGAGAAGAGAGAACCGAAATTGTGTTTTCAGTGTGCTAATAAATGGCATTTCAAGAAATGTATTTAAACGTGGGGAAATGTTAACTCTAACTTTACTTAATTTATGTTAAGAACACACAGCGCAGGTCTGGCTGAGCAGTCTTTATCAATACCTCCTACTCCCCTGAACTGATTGCACTCAGGGTTAGAAGGTCGCCCCTCATGCCACACCTCCACGACAACCAATCCTACTCCTACGTTTCCTTCCATAATGCTCTGAGGGGACAGCCCCAGACTCAGTGTAAACACGCCTGCGTGCCAGCTCTGTGCTCTACAGCCACTGCAGCTTGGAGACCAGGAATGGTAGGCCAAGAGACAGGACCTGAGCCCTAGGGGTCGCTCGTGTGTGTGGCTCAAAGCTGAGACTTGATGAAGGAGAAAATGGAGATAAGAGAATAATAACATGTTAGATTGCAACATGATTTTCTAATTGTCTACATCTTCTCCTTTGAGATTTCTGTGGATTTCAGGGTTCAATATTCTCATTTCTCAAAAATGAATGTTGACTGTCACATACTCGACAGCATGCTGGCGTCGTTCTCCAGCCGGCTTCATCTCCCTCTGGATTCATCAGCCTTTCTCCAGGGACAGGACCGTTTGGGGGAACACACCCAAAGATCAAATACATGCTGTTTTATCCAAGAAATGTTCATCCAAAAACAAGAACAGACATATTATGTGCCTGTTTTGTGTTTCAAGGAGTTTTAGAACTCAGAAGGATCCCTACCTTTTTCTTCATCTAACATTCTTTCTTTTTTCTTACTCCTTTTTTGTTGTTCGTGTTTTTCTTGTAGTTTTTGAAATAAAATCTCTGAGGGTCGAATAAATCGTTAAAAATATACGTGCATTTTGGCTTTTTTTCTCTTTGAAACTTTCCTACCGCTAGTCTCTCGTTTGGAGGGGACCTGGAGAGGAGGCACCGGGTAGGCACAGAACACAGAAACTTTGTACATATTCCGCCTAGTCATAGAGCCATGAACAAAAAGTCTACAGAAATATCAGGAAAAAATCAAATATAATTCCAGCATGAAAACATATAATTCCATTAGGGACGCTCTGTGCTTTTGAGGAATGTTCGCTGATGCAAAACAATGAAACTGAGCCCCACGCTCCTCTGCTGGGCTGCTGCTGCTGACTGCCCTCGAGACGTGTATTTCAGGTGGGGGTTCAGAAATATCTTATTTAAGTTTTCCTTCTGGCCAGACTCTTCTCCAATGATTTGGCAATTTTTCTTTTTAAGTTTTAAACAAAATTGTTGAATTTCTCTGTTCATTCCTCACATTTTTTGCATTTACAGATCAGATTTTGGGGAATGAGAGAAGATCCACTATCCCTCTTTGATTGTTACTTTGGTCGATTCCATGCTTCTGAAGTACACAACTCTCTGTGTTACCCAAACAGTGATAGGAAAATCCCATAAAGAATGCATTTGGTACATCTGATGAGCATGCAAACAAATATCGTGTATTTTAACTGCAAGAGTCCTCCAGCAAGCAAGCATAACGTATGGTATGATGAAAACTGCATTTGAGCACTACATTGGAATGCAACCCATGGCACTGGGAGGGCTGCTGTGCGTTTGTTTTTCAAGCTGTGGCGATTCCACATCACACACTCAGCTAGAGCCAGAACTTAGTAAGCATTCTGGCAAAATAATCATTTGTTAACTGGGAAAGTTTAGGTTTGTGGTTTGCTGGAGTGTGAACTAGCTGCATTTTACTAACATTTCCAGAGAGCAAGGCCTGTTGAAAGGGAGATGTTTCGTCAGCCGTGCCAAAGGCTTGGCACAGATGGGCTAGGGAGTCATGCCATCAGCCAAGGAAAACCAGGCCTGGGAGAGGCGGTGATCTTGTTTCTAAGAGAACGTCTGGTGAGGGCTTACTTTCAAATATCTAATTTTGCTTTTTCCAGCTTACTAAGTCACTGGGACAGCTAATTCTAAGTAAGCAGATTACACTACAGCATTCTTCCAGCTAAAGGACTCACAGATCTAAGAATCCAAGAAAGACGCCTGGGCACCTGGTGTGTGTAGTTTGAGAGATGGCCTTGTGTCTGGCACCATCTGTCTCACCAAAATACCATGAAGGGGCTGCCAGTTCCACTGTTTTATCAGGTATTTGTGAGTGAAACATACTTCTGGGTTGAATCCAAGTTTTATACAAAGATGTTTGCTCATTTTCATTAGATGTTCATAGACTTATAGGCACCTTATGAATCAAGAGTTGCTGGTTTTTTTTCCATTTAACTGCAGTGAGTGTTGAGTTTAAGGTCTAAAATGAAGTGATAGCAAAAACTTGGATAGAGGGAAAAAGTGGGATAATAAAGGCACTAACAGGGTTTTGTGGAGGTTCTGATTCATATTACACATATATAATAGTTACAAACCCAAGTGTCTACAACAGGGTTTAATATGGGGAAAACTGAACTTCTGCCAATTTGTTCCATGTATTGCTTTATCAAAATATTGAAAACATTCCCAAAACATTTTATTGAAGGGAGAGGGAAGGAATCACGGAGAGGGAGGGAGAGAGAGAGAGAAAATGAAGAAAATAAATCTGTGGCCTTTAAATTTGTGGTCCTTAGCCAGATGTTACCAGTGTAGAACCAAGTCAGGATCAAGTACAGCACTTCTCTAAATCAAAATACGAACGCCTATTAGCCATGTTAGCACAGAGCATAAATTGGAGCCAGACTGTCTGTCTATGGGCCTCTGCCCTGCGTTGGACCATCAGCTGGAATTCCTGCTCTAGGGACACACTGTAAAAATATCTCTGGAGAGGCAGCAATTATGTATTTTCAAAGAAATGGAGGACTTTTTTTAAAGGCCTCCAGCTCCTGGAACAGTTATTCCTCTGGGACTTGAAGCACATGTGTAGACGTGTGCTCACACAGACGGAAGTGCAAGTTCATCACAGGAGACAAACCAGCTTTATGAACTGAGGATGGAAACAGTTGCTGGAATTTTGAAACTACATCAACTTCTCTAATCAGGGAGAAGGGATAAAATGAAATTCAGTCACGAATCAGAAGAGAAACCTTGCAATTGAGATTTTTGTTCATGATGGATAGGTGGTGAGCTTAGAGAGAACTGGGGAATGGTTTCAGAAACATACATTTATTTATAACATATGTAGGTCATTATAAAAGTTTGAGATACTCAAAAATCAAGAAGTCGGTGAGGATGGAAGAAAATGAAGCCCTCCCAGGAACACCAAAAAGCCGAGCATGCTGACGCTTCCATGGATGAATCAGAAAGGGCGCTGTCAACTGTGTTTTCTTAGAAGTGAAGTGATGGACCTTCAGGCAGTCTGTCCTAAAACTTTGTAGTGACTCAAGTATTTATTGAGTGTCTGCTATGGGTCAGTCATGTTCAAATTCTGGGCAGAAAGCAGATAACCAACAAAGCAAAGACCCTCCCTTATGGGGGTTAATTTCATTCCTGGATGAGATATCTGATAGACAGACACAAAACCAAGTACATCTAAGTGTTCCAGGTGGCATGAGGCTCTATGCAGAACATCGGCATAGGCAGACTCGAGGACGATGTGGGTGAGTGACAATGGCCAATTTAAAGCACCTGCGCGGAAGATCCCCTCAGTCAAATGCAAGTGAGAGGCCCCAGCAAGATGAACCAAAAGGGACAATTCAATTTGGCAAGAAGGTGGCTCCTCAAATTAGGAAGAGTCATTTTATGGCAGGAAAAGGGAGCAGAGAAAGAGAGCAGCACCTCGAAGGGACATGGGCTCAAAGGGATTTTCTAGGGACAACTATCACAACATGTGCAGCAGTGATGGAAGAAGCCAGGACAGTGGGAAGCTGGGGGCTCAGGGCAAGAGGCCACTTCGGGAGTAGATTCCTGGGTGAGTGAGAGGCGTGGAACCAGCACACAAGGAGGTGTGAGAGACAGCGCAGAAGACGGCTGCAGATGCAGGGCACAGGGAGGAAGAGCATTTTCAGCTTGATTCTGTTTTCTCAGTGAGTAAGCAGGAGTTCTGTACAGAACTGGGAGAGCGCTTTGAAGAACTGAAGGGGGAGCGGGCGTGAAACCCTCGGAGGGCTGAGTTCTTTACCCAGGAGTGTGAGCACCCACAGTGGTTTATGGAGGGCTGAGTTAATTACCCAGGAGTGTGAGCACCCACTGTGGTGTGTGGAGGCCTGAGTTCATTACCCAGGAGTGTGAGCACCCACAGTGGTGTGTGGAGGCCTGAGTTCATTACCCAGGAGTGTGAGCACCCACAGAGGTTTATGGAGGGCTGAGTTCATTACCCAGGAGTGTGAGCACCCACAGTGGTTTATGGAGGGCTGAGTTCATTACCCAGGAGTGTGAGTACCCACTGTGGTTTGTGGAGGGCTGAGTTCATTACCCAGGAGTGTGAGCACCCACTGTGGTTTGTGGAAGGCTGAGTTCATTACCCAGGAGTGTGAGCACCCACAGTGGTGTGTGGAGGGCTGAGTTCATTACCCAGGAGTGTGAGCACCCACTGTGGTTTGTGGAGGGCTGAGTTCATTACCCAGGAGTGTGAGCACCCACTGTGGTTTGTGGCCACATTCAGCAGCAGAGGTCCAGGGGAACCAGTGGGATTTTCTGCAAGGCCAATGTGATGGAAAAACAAAAGATGAGGATAGAGGTGCAAATAATTGCAAAAGTTGGTGCATAGTGAGTGATACACCCAGACTCTGATCTGGGCAGGTGACGTCTAAGACGGAGCTCCTCCCACTTCCCCATGCATGAGAAACACCTGTGGGTGGGCCTTCTGTAACTCCCGCTGCTCACTACACATCCCACACCTATTAAATCATATTCTCAGCGGTGGGCTAACACATCAGTCACTTCACAGCTCTCCAGTGCTGCCAATGTACAAGCAAGGCTGAGAGTCGGCAGGTGGTGGCCGGAGCGGCACCACTGGACACACCTGGGAGCCTCAGAGGCAGGCGGAAGTGCAGACCCCTCCCCAGATCTACCAGAGCAGTATCCACACTGTACCAAGACTCCAGTGACAGGACTATTCTTTGCACGTTAATGGTTGAGAAGCACCAGTCTAAAAGGTCTGATGGAGAACGGCTGGGACAGTTAGGGGAGACCAGGGTGCGTGTGACCTTCTGGATTCCCAGGAGTGAAGCTTCTGGGTATGTTCGAAGGACTGTCAGATGGGAGCCAAGGGACCACTGAGTAGCAAAGTGGATCAGCATAGCTTCTTGAAAGCTAAACTTCTCTAGAATCACTTGAAGTGATGAGAAGAGTTCCTTTTCCCGTCTTCACCTCTATCAGGATCATCTGTGACTTTAACGCCAAGGACCAAAACTGACGGCTGGCAGCAGTAGTTTACAGTGATAGGAGAACATGGCACTTGGATGGAAAGAACCAAGGCCGGCTGGTGAGACTGAGCCCGGGCGGCTGTACCAGACAGCACAGAGCCCAGAGGACAGCGGGACGCCAGACACGGCCCGGCGACACTCCCCGCGCAGCCCCTCAGCGTGTGGAGGAAGGTGACTGGTACCTGAGCAGAAGGCTAAAAGGAGGGGTGGAGGATGATTTAAGGAAACTTAAGGAAGTTGATAGAATCGTCTACCTCTTGTTCTTCAACCTTTAGCTCATGGCGCATTTGAACTTATGGTTCAACTTCCACAGCACGCTTAAATTATGTTGATAAAAAAAGAGTAGAAAAAAGAAAATACTTACTGTGCTTTGAACTTCTTTCAAAAATAATTTAATTAATGATCTTTAACAGTTTTCACGGCACACCTAAGATCCTCTCCTGCCACAGCAGAGAGCCGTGGCACACTGGGTTCAAATCCCCGCTCTCCCTCCTCGGGACGTGACATTGAATCACCGACGGAGATAAAAGGGACTCCGAGTTTCCGGGCAGTTACGGGACTCCTCGAGAACCATCATCTGTCTTGTGTGTTAGCTTCATGTTTGTAAGGATCTTTCCCCTTTTCTGCCAACACCACTTTGTAAGGTTGGGCTTAAATAAAAGCAAGATATCTGGCATTTTATATCGCCTGGAGCCATTCCATTTAAATGGAAAAGGCCCTTTCTCGAAAATAAAGATACACTCAACACAAAGCTCTGAAAGAAGAGTCTCCGGGTAGCGGCTAGCGCTGACTCTTGAGCTCCCTAAGGTGGAGTTTGAGAAGTGGCTCTGTCCTTGCCTTAGCTTTATTTTTATATGTGTGTACTGTATTCAGGTATGGCCCATACACACACACACACACACACACACACACACACGGCACACGCATATGCAGGCCGACATACTGGGAGCAGTCCAGAAAAGCACAGTGCGTTGTTTGAACTTACTCCTTTTATCAATCTACCCAAACGACTGTCTAGACACCCCGCCATAGTGCTTCTTCTTTACGATGCTGAGCTGAGTATTTCACATTAGAAGGTATGACAAAAGATAGAAATATAATATGAATATTTATATGTTATATTTAGAATATTCAGTTGGCCAAATTTCAAATTTTCTTGAAACAAAATAGGTTATGCTCACTGAGTGATTACTCTGTGGTTGCCAACGTGCTGAGTTTTAATGAATTAACTCATATAACATGCACAAATTAAGACTTTTCTTATTCTCCTCATTTTATGTACAATGTAACTGAAAATCACAAGTGCTAAATCAGCTCCCCAAGGTCACAGGGGAGCTAGAGTTTGACCTCGGGTCCATTCACCCTTCAAACCCAGCAGAGAGGTAATGGCTTGGTGCTAACACTGCCATCAGACTTACCTCACGGATCAACACCTGATTAATTCTCATCACTTCCTATTAAATCATGTTGATTTTCTCAGTCTACATGCACAAAAGACAATATTTACCTTCATGACTATCCTAATACTATCCTAATACTAAGTTCAGCTGGTGCTATTTTAGAAGTCCTTTTCTACATGAATGTATGTAGATTATTTGCTATAAAATCTCAATTGATTTACCCCAGTGAACACATTATTTCCCTACCACTGCTCTTATTTAAGATGTTGTCAAAAATGAGCAAACAGTCCAGGGAGTCTGAGTTTTCATTTCATATTACAAGGCAACCATTTACTTTCCCTTCAGTTTTTTCCTCCAACTTGGGTTATTTCCTTTGTATCTTTACTGTGGAATAATTTTAGAGAATCATAGCTTCATAGCACATGATAGATTAATGCTCTAAAACCAACCAAATCCCTACAGCACAATTTATTTACTTCCCTTTGCCAGTAATTCCCCCCCCAAAAGGAATTACTGCAACTCATCAGGTACAATAACATACACACAATTAATCAGGGAATAGGAATTATCTTCATAAACTCTAACAGATGATGGATGATTCCTGGTATACATCTTGTCAAATTTACAAACTCTTATTTTTAAAGTTTTACAGTGTTGAAAACTATACGCGTGCTAACTGGTGCTCAGCTGCAAAACCCATCACCAGCCTCCCAGCACAGAGCTCAGATACCAACGCACCTCATTTGCCTCCATGGAAAATGTCCAGGAAGAGTTCTGCTTGGGAAGAGAGGGTGTTGACAATGGAAGAGTCAAAAAGTGATAATACATGAGAAAGATCTTTAGAAAATTCACATTATTTATTTATAAAGGGAAGTAGAATTTTAAAACTTTTTTTTTTTTTAGTTAAAACACCACAGTGAATTATACAAGGGAAATTTATGAGTTAAATGGCATTCCTGTATTAGTGTATCTCATGAATTTTGTTTATAAAGATTGTGTGGAAAAATAAGAGACCAAAAGAGTATCGAGATTAAGAACCTGTCAAAGAGACGCAGGTTCCGCTGGCCATGTCACTTATGAGCTGTGTGACACAGGACCCATCACACAGGATGGTGGTGAAAGCCAAAGGGAGAATGCACTTCACAGCCACCCAGCACAGTGCCAGGCACGCAACAAAAGGCCAGAGATGGTACTTACCACTGCGGGAGAGAGAGATATGCACGGGGGTGTGGCATCTTAGGACAGTGTTTACATCACCGGCCCCCATAAGTCCAGTTCCCAGACACGACACGGAGGGCATCGCAGCCCCACTTTATGTGCTGTAGGAGTTAACACTGACCTTCTGCAGGTCTGAAAATATCTGCCTCTAGTCGTTTCTCATTTGGGGGAAAGAACTCATAATTTTACTTAAGAGTCTCTGTCCAGGGAGGAGAAAGATAGTCTTCAAAGCAGAGTGCCATTTTTATATATTTACATTATCCCTATCCAGTCTATCCAGTAACTGCATGAAGGATATGGATTAGAAACATTTCAGATGAAACAGATCAGAGGGGTCGCGCCTGTGGCTCAGAGAGTAGGGCGCCGGCCCCATATGCTGAAGGTGGTGGGTTCAAACCCAGCCTCCTCCGAACTGCAAAACAGAAAAATAGCCGGGCGTTGTGGCAGGCACCTGTAGTCCCAGCTACTCGGGAGGCTGAGGCAAGAGAATTGCTTGAGCCCAGGAGTTGGAGGTTGCTGTGAGCTGTGTGACGCCACGGCACTCTACCAAGGGCGATAAAGTGAGACCCTGTCTCTACAACAAGAACAACAAGAACAACAACAACAACAACAAGAAACAGATCAGAAGTCACATGACTTGCCTTTTGGCACAGGGGGGGCCTTCTACCTGACCATTTCCCTTCATGCTCTGCAGTGGAGCTGAGGCTACCCCAAATCCTTTCCGCCTCATCTGCAATGACCCCCGAGCTGCATGTGGCTGGAGCTTCACAAGAGGGGCCTTACTTAGCACTTCTTAATATGCCAAGGTATCAGTGGTGCATCGGCTATCACGCAATGCCAATCTCCTTACTGTTGTGACTTTTAGAAAACTGTGAAACCAAAGAACCAATATGTAAAGCAATCTAAGTTGTTTTTCACGGAATGCAATAACGGTGTTTTGTATTTTAATTAGAAAAAAACATAGCCTAAACACATGTTTAATTTTCCTAAATTGCCCTGAATAAAAACCTTGCTCACTATGTTCAGTTCTAATAGACCTCCTTCCAATCAGCAGAGTATAAAGAACATGGACTTGCTATGAAACTGACTTGGTTTCCAATACACAAACCAGCATTTGTCATTTTTTGTCACCTTGGTCAAGTTACTTAAGCCCTCATAATCCTGGTTTCCTAATCCTTAAAACTTGTATCATAATAAATTGCAGCAGAATTAAATGAGATAATATTTGTAAAAGTGGCCAATAACAGCTACATTTTTTTCTTAGTTGTTAATTCACACCAAATATTTTGGTATCTCCTTCTAGCATTCTATCTCTTTAGTCCTCATTTGCTATGGATGGTGTTGTTCCCATTTTACAGATATTGAAGCTAAGGTTAATTAATTTGCCAGTGCCAGAAAGTTGTTAAGCATCACAACTTGATTTTCAAACTTAATTTTATCCAACTCAAAAGCTTTTGCCATTAACTACCGTCCCCACTGCTTCTAAAATGTAAAATCCAGACTCTAACAGACAGTCTACAATTGAAGCTCATCTTCTTTATACTCTTCCAGGAGGGGCTCGGTTCGTTCCATATTCTGTGTCACCACCAGGTACTGATCACTGTCTGCCACACTCTGTGTCACCGCACTTCCTAAGTTTTACCTCGAGATGAAAAAATGTCCCGAATGTCTGAGAGAAGATCATGTAAATTATGACAACTTAAAAGAGAACTCACACAACGGCCTACACGGTACCTCACCACCCGTCTTTTCTCATCTTAGGAAACGTTAGTGTTCTAGTAACTCCCCATAGGTAAGTTGGCTAGGCCTCGCGAGGTGCTGCAGCAGGAGAACGTGGGCTTTGGAGTCAGAGTTCAGGGCCTAAGGACTGGTGTCGGCCACCGACTAGTTGTGTGACTGTGCACACGTTTTGATTCCCGCTCCCAGGCTGCTTCCTCATCACAGGGGCGGAGAACAACCTGCCCCTGAATGTTGTACGACGCTTACTGCCTGACCCTTCAGTGCCTTAAGGAAACGTCAGTTTCCTTCTCCCCCTCCCTTCGCCCCTTCTTTTTGGTATTATCTGCTGTTTGCACTTTCTCTGCTCTTCGCATTGGAAAGCTCCTTTTTAGATTATACTGTGAAATAATGAAACTTGTACAGCGAGGCGAGTGCTGCACGGCCAGGCAGTCCTCTGGGGAGCTGACGGGTTTCTCTCAGTGACGTGCCTCTGCTGAGGGAGGCTGAGAACTTAGCTTTCCCAATTGTTCTTCGACCCAGCTCCCGACTCAACTGAAGAAAGCGGCTCACTCCATGGTGTTTTTGACAAAAAGAAAGCAGGTATATATAGCAACATTTTTACCGTGTTCTTTATTTGTTGCCTTATCACAAAAGGATGAAGATCGGAAGTCAGGAAATACAGTGAAAATCTAAAGATATTTCCCCAAAGTACTGACACTCATTTTTCACAATAGGAGTAACACAGATATTTGGGAATAGCCCCTAATGGTGACTTGAAGGAATCTTGATTCATGGGCCCAAATTAGATTATTCACTTTAAACACTTATCCGATGTGAAACTTAGCTGCACAAAAAAAATTACCACCAGTTCAACAGAATTTACTGAATACTTCTGATTAAGCCAATAATATTTCAGAAGAAATCCTTTGGATTATTGTCCGGAAATTTTTAGATTGCATACTCCATCAGTAAGAGAATTTTCAGTATGCACTCCAAATTTCTGTATAGCGATTTACTTATACTCATGTGCATTTATGCTAAGGACCGAAGGTTCCTGCTCAAAATTCATATATTGAAATTCTAACCCCAAAGTGATGGCATTCGAATGTGGGTTGCTTGGGAGGTAATTAGGTCATAAGAGGGGCCCTCATGAATGGGCTTGTGCCCTTATTAAAAAGTCACAAGAGCCTGTTTGCTTTTTTTTTCTCTGCTCTCCACCACGTGAGGACATAGCAGGGTGAGCATCAGCCGTAAAGCAGGGAAGCAAGCCCTCGCTAGACCTGAATTTGCCAACACCTTGTCCTTGGCCTACTCAGCCTCCAGAGAAATACATGTTTGTTGTTTAAGCCACACGGTCTATGGTAGTTCATTACAGCAGGAAAGCAAACTGAGACAATGTGTTTCTATAAAGTAGATGCACTATGAAACAGATAACAGAAATTAGAAATGTAAGATACAGATGTATCTGATACATCTGTGCATATCCGGGTCTGGGATGCCAGGCAGATATGTACACATCCTGCGTTGGAGAAGATTTTTAGATGATAACTGTGATGAAGGGGCTAAGACTCTTTGCAAATTGTTGTTCCCTGGCATTGTAGCCTTTCATATCTGTTTAGCGGGCAATGCACATTCACCCACAGAGCAGCTTAGGGAAACAGACACGAATGCAGTTCACTGTTACTTGTCTAGAACGCGAAGCTTAATGTCATTGCTAAAGACTGCATGCTGCACTGACATAAGACTATCAAATGATGGGAGTAGAAACACATAAATACAGATATAGCGTGGCTTAAGTGTGATATGTAAAGGATCCAAAGCTAGAGACAACTTTGACTACAGTAACAGCAGGCGGTGCTTGGAATTGACAGTTATGACCTAAACCTCTGTGACTGCGTTTTCAGCCAAAAAATCTGTCGCAGTGGCATCATCCCTGGAGAAGCACTCTTGCAGGTGTAATAACACTGTTCTAAGATGCTTACTGTAAAAACAATAGCAAGAGAAAAAGGTGGGGGGCGTAGTGAGCCCACCTGCCACTGACTTTGTGTATGCAAGGGTGGGGGAGGGGTGGGGTGTTATCTCCGTTGCCCTTCTTATGTTTACTTAATTACAGATTCCTAAATTCAAAGGATCTTCAGACAAGATTACTTGCTTATGTCAAGTGGCATTCTACAGCAATAATTGAGGTAACAAATTAATTCAAACAATTCCTTTAAATTTCCCAAATGGCATAATATCTGATTTTATAATGTTTTAAAGTCCATTTCAATTTACAAAAAAAATTGTTTTGTAAAAATTAAGAGGGTAAAAAACTTGGTCTTGATGTAGAGAACTCAAGTCATTTTCAACGAACAAAAGAGAACGCCATTTTTAAGTAGCTTAGTAAAACTTGCCAGTTCATATGAAAGAACCATAAGCCACTGGGAATAGATAATAAGAGAAAATCTGACAGACTGCAATAAAAACACTTGAAAGTGTTTTTAAATGGCCCTGGGTTTTAGAATGAAATAGAATTCTAACAAGATTTAGAGTAAAACGTCTTTATCTCTTACCTTGCCATACTTCTGTGCATAAGACCCTGTGAGCAGTGAGTGAAAAACAATGATGGTTTCATCCAAATCCCAGACAAACACACGCTGGAGATAAAAAGTAAGTATCAGAAAATTATAGTGTTTAAAAAAACAAATCTCTTTACAATGAGATAGCATCTCCCTTCATTGCTATATATCATCTTGATACCATTTTATAGAAAATAATCCTGCTTAATTGTTTTTCAAATTTTCTGAACCTAACTCCAAGGAGCAAGAGTGATAGAAATAATAACTTTAAAAGTCAGAAGTCCTAAGCTGAATAAATTTAGACAAACATTTACTTGTAGTTAATACCAAAAACAGACACATTTGGATTTTCTGTCCCAAGTGTGCTTAAAAGGTTCATACTTCATGGATTCATAACATCCTGCAATTTATGCAAAGAATTAAATTTTTTAAAAAAATTTAAAAGAGGGTGGTGCCTGTGGCTCATCGAGTAGGGTGCCGGCCCCATATACCGAAGGTGGTGGATTCAAACCCGGCCTCAGCCTAACTGCAAAACAGAAAAATAGCTGGGCGTAGTGGCGGGCACCTGTAGTCCCAGCTACTCGGGAGGCTGAGGCACGAGAATCGCTTAAGCCCAGGAGTTGGAGGCTGCTGTGAGCTGTGTGACGCCACAGCACTCTACTGTGGGCTATAACGTTATACTTTTTCTATACAAAAAAAAAAAAAAAAAAAAAAAAAATTAAAAGAATCAATAAATAACCACTAAACAGAAATCACAAAAAGTGGTGCTTTTGGTCAGCTTAGGGCAAATGTTTGACCTCTGTGAAGTTCTGAAAAATTTCAAATTATTGAGCATCATTTCACAGTTGGGTGATTTCATACATTCTTAGGTTTCTAACCAGAGCACAGATGTGGCCAGGTTGGCTGACATTTCCAAGGGTAGTGATGGGCAAATGTCTCAGAATGGGTCAATGCTCTGAGCTTCCCCCTGTGTGCTGGGCTCCCAAGTCAACTCATTCAATTACATCACCTGTCAGGTTCTGTTGTTCTGGTTTAGAAAATTTTCTCTTATGAAGAGGCATAACATCTGACACTTGGTTTTACTCAATCTGGAGGTTTAATTTTTTCTTTGCTAAAGCATTTGGTTATGTAAGAAGTAACATATTATGTTTAAGCCACATTTCTCCTGATATTTTACAGTAAAAATCAACCTGCTTATTAATATAGCTATATATCAAAAGAGCTCACAAGTAGGAAAAAAGTGACGAATACTAAAATTTTCACAGGTATAAAAATCTGAATGAATGATAATTTTTTTTTCCTGCTTTCAGAGGGCGACCTTGTCTTTCCATACAGATTACTTTCATCTTTTTAAATGTAATGACCCATACAGATGTCTTTCCTTATTGGAGTTCTATAGAACATACTGTTTTTCAGAACATTATCCCACAAAGAATGGCTTTATTTTAAAAAATTTGTTTGTGTTAAAAGATGCAGTTACTTCAGATCTAGAATTTGCAAAGCAATGTCACTTTTAAGTTGTTATTGTTTTTAATTTTGCCATTATAATGGATAAAAATCTCAAATTCTGGTGTTGTAAATGTCCACTCAGTTCATGATATGGCTTTTTTAAAGTTCGAGACTTAATAGGGCTGCAAGGTATATAATGTTCCATTCAATAAAGTAAAGCATCATACTATACTCTTTAAGAATAAGTAGGCATACCTCCAGGTCACTATCAGGAGGTGGGGAGGGATTATTTTTCCGGCCTCTTCCTCTGGACTTAGACCCAGAACTCCGACATGTCCTCTCGTCAAGATCCTTGATGGGAGTGGAGGGGCTCTGCACGGTATCAAACTCTCCTGTAAATAACATAACTTGAGTCAACAGAGCCCTTCATTTTAAGATCAAGTACGAGTCTTCATTGTTAATTATCTTTACAAATTCCTATACAATAGAAACCTCCTTATGAGAAAGAAAGATTTATAATACCTAGTACACAGGGATCTAATTCAGTAAAAAATGTTACAGGTCCCCCAGATCCCTCCTAAGTATAGTCCAGAGATCTATTAATCCTCAACGTCTTCATATCCCAAACACCTTCCAAATCCTGTTTGCACTCTCATCTACACATTTATCTCTATTGAGAATGAGATGTCTTCTTCTGGATCAATCCCATCTGTGGACTTGCAAGCTTGACTTCCCAGGCCCACCTGTTAGGGGAACATCCTCCATTTGTCAAACCCACTTTCCCTTACAAATTGAAAAGTCCTTCCCTTGGCCTTGTAATTTCCCATGTAGACACTATGTGTTTGCTATCTTTTCTTTTAAATAAATCTCCTTAAAACAACCATGCATAACAGTGTTTCCAACAAAAATGTAATGTGGGCCACGAATATGACCAAATGTACAATTTTAAACTTTTAAGCAGTCACATTTGGGTGGCTCCTATAGCTCAAGGAGTAGGGCGCTAGTCCCATATGCTGGAGGTGGCGGGTTCAAACCTGGCCCTCACCAAAAACTACAAAAAAAAAAAAAAAAAGATACAGGTAAAATAATCTTATTCATTTATCTTCATTGACTCAATATGTCAAAATGTTATTTCAGCAAATAATCAATATAAAAGTTGTCTACGACAGGTTTAACATTCTTTTTCATACCCAGTCTGTGAAATCATAGGAGCATCCTCCATGTACAGAAGACCTCAATCTAGTAGCCACACTGCAAGTTTTCAATAGCCACACCTGCCCAGTGGCATATTTGTCTTTACTTTGTTGCATGTGATTTATCAAAATCTAGCTTCAGTTCACAAAAAATGTTAGTAAAAATAATCCTGCCAAGGGTCCCCAATAACTATCTCATTAATGAGTGCAATAGCAGTAGATAGCCTCAGTTCTTACCTTCCTGGATCTCTGGGCTGTGTTTGATCCCCCTAAACTAGTGGTTCTCAACCTCTGGGTTGCGACCCCTTTTTGTAACAATGAAAATACATGGCGGAATTAGGAAGGTTGAGAACCACGGTGCCTTAAACCACCACTTCTCGGAACAATGACATGCCAGCTGATAGCCTTCACTCGCCCAGTTCTAGACTCTCTCTTCGGGGAGACATGGGCTCCTGTCCTTTTCTTATTCCTTCTAACCTGGTAATTAAGAGTTCTACCTGTTGATCACTGTACTTCTACAGAGGGATTGGAAACTCTCATATATTAATGACATTATAGGACGAGACCTCAATCTGTAGCTCCAACAAGGCCATATCTAAAGTTTCAGAATTTTTATCGAGTTAACATCTGCATGTTCCAGAGGTAACTAAAACTCTGACACATCTAACGCTAGTGACAACTTATCTAAGGAGGCAGAACGTACTGAGCGGAGGCAAACCTGTGGGAGGGGTTGTTAAAATAAACTGAGACCACTGTGAGGAACAACATAACAAGTTAAAGAGCCAGAGTTACTGTGTGACATCAAGCATTTTACTCAATTTTCCTGAATCTTACCAACAGCTCATAATAGCTACCTTTTTGGATTACTGAGGGATACACATACTTCATATTTAATTTGATTTAAATCACATGTATAAAATAAAAATATCTAGGAGAACCATATGTAAACTACATTAAATTTGAATTACATAATGTTTAAACACAAAGGTGTTATGACTATCACGCTTTATCATTAAATTAAAATAAAATAATCCTGAGGGCAACCATGCAGTTATAATCTAAATAAATCCGAACAAACTTAGGCATTTTTTTTCTGAGACATAGTAATTTTTATATAGATGTCTCTGATCATTTCTATTGGTTTTAACATTATCTTTGGGGAATGCATGTTAAGTGCATGTTATAAGGCAGGATCAAAAAATATGTCTGTATGCTAAATATTATTTTCTTTAAAAATACTGCTAGAAGAGTTCATTGCGTGGGTCTCTGATTTTGCTTTAGGTGAGAGCAAACAGCATAACAGTAAAGGTTGCAGGTATAGGGTTGAATACAGCCCCATCTTATAGGAAATAATGTTTGAGCTTACTATACACACGTAAAATGAAACTCTGCTTTTACTTGAGCACATACCAACTTTTAAATAACATCACTCAAAATCTGTCCCATTTCTAATTCTTTTTTGAAACAAAATTTTCTTAATTGCTATATCACACAAGTTAAATGCTTACTTTCATATACATTGGTGATTCAAATTAACCCTTGCTTATTAAGCAAGAATTTAAAAAAAGGTTTTTGGAAGATCTCCCATAAAACCCTTCCTTATTTTCATTATAGATCAACTTTTAGGTGTTAACATCAGGCAGCTTTGATTTTGCCACCACGCAAGAGCTGGAAGGACAAAGACTGGAAAAATCCCAGTCATCACGACCAGTCATTGGAGGTGTTCGATTATAGATTAGATTTGTAAAGGAGGCATGTACCAGGAGGAACTCTGCTGTTCCACATGTCATGACAAGGGGGTGAAAAGAGCAGAAGAGGGCAGAGAAACACCGTGGCCGTAGGAAGTGTCTGGGTTTAGGGCAGAGAAAAACCGTGGCCATAGGAAGTGTCTGGGTTTAGGGGAGAGAAACACTGTGGCTGTAGGAAGTGTCTGGGTTTCAGTAAATGTAAGACTTCATTCCCACTGATTCTTTTCAAGTTACTGAAGCATCCTAGAAGGGCTCTAGGAATCTGGACAAATCATGGACAGGGGTGCTTTGTTTGGAGTGGGTGGGGTGGTAAATTGTAGCCTTTTAGGAAAACTGCGAAGAATATCTTCACACTTATAAAACTTATAGCATGTGTGTCTATATATGTATGTGTATGTATATATACAAGATCAGATAATTAAATTCATGAACTCATCCTAGAAAAAGTGCTACACACTGCCTTGCTGAATATCACTGTGGTCACCTTTCAAGTACTCCTCTTGGGAAACTCCCCTTGATGCCAGCACCTAGTCCACTCTTCCAAGTGATTTTGGAACTCTTTTTCTGGAATGCCCATCAGCACTGTGGTCATGCAGCACAGAAAAACACTCGATGACAATAATGAATGTCACTCAGTAAGGCACCACCACACATTGACAGGATCACAGCTGTGAGACACTGATATATCAAGGTTATAAAACCTTACCAAGTTATCTGCACAGTGCTGCCAATGCAAGGTGACAAGTTTGCAAACTTAATTGTCAGACCTTAATGACAGCGCTGATGGCCATTCCAGAAAAAGAGCAGCAAAATTGCTTTGAAGGGTGGCCTACACATCAGTGTACAGCTTCCCAAGGAGAACACCTCAAAGGTGACTGCACTGATATTAAAAATGAGATCTGTACCACATTTTCTAGGATGAGTTTGCAAAATTAATCGTCTGACCTCAACATGTTAATTAGCTCCATTTAGTCATTTCACAATGTTTCAAAACAAAATGTTGTAAACACAGTTAACGAATACACGTACTATGCTTTTTAAGACACAGGGTCTTACCATGTTGTCCAGGCTGGACTCAAACTCCAGGGTTCAAGCAATCCTCCTGCCTCAGCCTCTTGAGTAACTGGGAAAGGTGCCTGCCATTATGCTCATATATACACAATTTTTATTTTTCAATTAAAAATACATTTAGAAAAAAGTTATATGGATATTATGCAATTCTGTGCGAGGGAGAGCCAAGGAGTCTGTTGAAAGAAGTTTGTAGCAGTAACAGAACACATCCTGCAGAGGGCGTGTGATACGTCTGGGCTCCACTAGCCGTTGCCCAGGTGGAATTGTACTGACCTGAATTCCCTCTGAAGGTGCTATCCTTACAAGGAACTTGAGCTCACCTGGTCATTAAACATTTGTTGACACTTTTTTTTTTAAAGGAGAAAGCTATTAATTCCGGTGCCTCTGCCAAGTTTCACTCAGGTAACTGCATAAGGGCACAGGGATGCTGCAGGTGGCAAAAATATAATCTGGCAGGGCCGTTTGCTGGGATCCATCATCTCTATCTAAATCCTTTTGTTAGTTTTAAAAAGATGATTTAGCTTCCTGTCATGTGAAATACCATGAAGGTATGGGAGAAGGCTGCTATGCTCTTTCTGTGAGACCGGCTTCTTTTCAGAGAGTGAATTGATCTTACACTATTCCTTACATTTCTGGAGCTCTTCTTAAGTTCAATTAACTACTGTGTTGTAATGTTTACTGAGGTCCCAGGGTAAAGTACAATATTGTTATAGGTTACTAACTAACTCCTCTTTGAAGAGGAGGAGCGATAAAAATATTTCTCATCTTCATGTGCTTATTGGTCCTCAAACTTTCTGAATACAAATAAAAAATTCCTAATATAAAAAAACTTTATATTGGATGGTGCCAATAAAAAACTTTATATTGGGTGGTGCCATTCCTGTGGATCAAAGGAATAGGGCGCTAGCCCTATATATGGGAGGTGGCGGGTTTAAAACCCAGCCCTGGCAAAAAAAAAAAAAATGCAAAAAGAAAAACAAACACTTTATATTAAGGGCAAAGTAAACTCTTTACAAAGATAATGAACTAAAATTTCTGTTTCTAATCAGCATGGTAAGTTTTCTTTAAATCCCCTGTCAAACTACCTAGTAAGGTAAAGTAAAATAACTGAATGCTATTTGCCAAGTCCAAATAACAGCAGTCATTAACAACTGCCCTAGGCTTTTCTTAACCTGACATTATACATGATTAAATAATCATCCTTTAATCGGTACAGAAATGAATAAACTGCACCTTGCAAGTTTTGATATTTAGATCTAACTCTATTTCATTAGGTTTATCTCCAAATCAGAACAACCAGATGGCTCTTATTTGTTGTAAGTTACGCTTTTATTATAAAAATGAAGCCAACAGTGAATGTTCTATGAGAAAAGGTGGATTTAACTATTAGGTTTCTGCTTTAACTCCAAAAGGTAGAACTGGTCATTGGGAAACACTTTTCCTATCCTTGAGCTAAATATATCAGACTCCGTCAATAATAAAGAAAAATCCCACAGTTACATACTTATTTGCTTTGGGGATGAATGCCAGATCTGAAAAGGCAACATTAAACTTGAAACTACGTCGACTACAGCTCTAAGGTCACAGAATTCTTTAAAGATGCAGGCAAGTGTGTTGTTACAATTTGGGGAGAATAATGTAGATAGAAGTTGAAATAACTTCTTTAAATTCAACAAAAAGTCTAATAAAATCTTAAAATTATGTCAAACTATATTTGTTGGCATCAGCAACAAGTGGAAACTTGAGGAAGTAGCAGCATTCAAATAGTGAATATGAGAATGCGAGCTGTGAGTGAATGCACCACATTCAAAGACACACATTCAGGATACCCCCCTGCCTGCAGGTAGGATTTTTAACAGGAATAAAATAGCTAGACTCAATGTTAATTATTTTTTAGGTAGCAGAAAGGAACATTTGTGTCTTCCTGTGGAGAAACTTTATTGGGATCACAGGCAATTCTGCAAAAACAAACTTCCACTCCAAGCTCTCCAGTATATAGCATAGTTTAGCACACAAATGATTTTCATTCATGGCAGTTGTCCGGTAAATTCAAAACCTCCCTACTGGTCTTGTCTCGCGTTCGATTTCTGACACCTTGATGATCAGATACTTCCAGTGCCTTGTTTTTGAACAGACTTTCCCTATTTTGTTTTACCCCAAGCAGAAACCATTGAGAAAAACCTTCCAGAGTGTAGTAAGAGTTTGTCAATATTCTCCCTACCTAAAATATCTCCACTGTTCATAAAGCAAGGATTCTGAAATCATTCATTTTTGAATTAAGGGAAAGTTCTTTGATGAAATGCAAGGATTAACTAAAAGAGGATCAGGACAGACTTGGAACAGGTGATTTAGGCTGAGACTAATGTGCCAGAGGACACAATACTGATGGGCATTTAAGGGCTCAAAAATGGTGCCCTCAGGGCTTCACGCTTCTGATCCTAGTCCTGGCCCTGCAAGGTTTCAAATGCTCAGGGAAGCAGAGATAATTGGAAAGCCTAAATAAGAAATTCTAACAGGACAAGGACCGGAAATTCAAAGGGGCTATATGTTCACATGTAAGAGGATCTAAAGTAAGGCCCAAGAAGGAAGAAACTGAAAAGTAAGGGCATCAAAGGAACTCTCTTCTAGACTATTTCCCCTCGGGCTATAGAAATGATACTCAGAACACGGAGCCAAAAATATGAATGTTAGCATTTCATCCATTCATGATCTAAATGTATCTTGGCTGTGAAAAACATGCTGAACTCTGTTATGTTCCACTGCTCTAGTGCCACTCCTTCTTCTTTATGCTCAAATTAGTTCACTTGTTGATGCTCCCCATATTATTTACCATTTTCCCTTTCTTAGTACTCATCACTGTTGCAATTATCTGCTTGATCTTTGTCTTGCTTGTTAAGTGGAAGCTACAGGAGTGCAGAGAGCTCATTCATGTTTCTAGCGCAGTGCTGATAACTAATAGGCATGCAATAAGTAATCATTTACTGTCATTGAATCATCTTGGCTCCACTGGTCCAGCTGTAAAGAATTTATAGACTTGTGACCCAGTTTCCCTATTTTTTTTCCCTTCCAAAGCTGGATAAAAAAGCAGAGATAAATTTGAATCTTGCAAATAACTGAAGATAGAAAAATATACTTCAACACAATAATATCTACAAATATTTTTAAGCTCAGTATTTTTTTCCTTTTTGTTTTTCAGAGAGAAAGTCTTGCTCTGTTGCCCAGGCTGGCATGCAGAAGTGCAGCCACAGCTCACTGCAGCCTCAAACTCCTAGGTTCAAGCAATCCTCCTACCTCAGCTTCACAGGTAGTTATTCACTTGGCTGGTTATTAACCTCACTTTTTATAGTGATTTTAAGAGTTACCTGTATACTCTGGGTACAAGTCATTTATCAGACATATGTTTTGCAACTATTTTCTCCCACTCTGTAGCTTGTCTTTTAATCAATGTAACTGTGTCTTTTGAAGAGCAGAAGTTCTTAATTGTATGAAACCTAACTTTTTCTTTTCCAGAGTATGTTCTTATTGTTCTATTTGTAAAATCTTTATGCAAACCAGTGTTAGAAATATTTCTTCTAGAAGTTTTATAGTTTCAGTTTTTATGTACTGTTTTATGATCCATTTGAGTTAATTTTTGCATATGAGTTAGCAGTTCATATTCTATTCTCTTTTGCATATGGATGTCTAATTGTTCCAACACCTTTTTTTGAAAAGCTATTCATTCTTCATTCAACTGCCCTTGCACCTTGGTCAAAAATCAGTTTTCCAGTACATGTATGAGTCTATCTCTGTACCCTATTATTCCATTGCTTTGTGTATCCATCCTTTTGCTTCAAATAAGGTAATGTGAGTCTTCAAACTTTGTTCTCATTTTTCAAAATTGTTTTAATTCCTTGTAGCTTTTTAAAAAAAGAACCATCTCAATATTTTCTACAAAAGTCCTGGAATTTTGATTGAGATTACAATGCATTAATGTTAAACTTGCTTTTAACTTTAAATACTTCAGCTGTGTCAAATATGTTCAGCAAATACAATCCCAACAGAAATACAGCAAGCTTCAGATAAATGAATCATACAATGGATTTTAAATATGCTCTGATAAGACAAAGCCAATCCCATGAATCGAGGAGTGTAGGAAATGTTCAGTGGCTAGCACAACTGATGACTCACACAGGTGGAGAAGTTACACAGTCTCTCCAGCATAAAGGAAATATTATCAGTTATAATTAAGTAAGATAATATTAAAACTTTATTATTTTTTTTTTTTGAGACAGATGCTCATTTTTTGGTAGATTGCCCTGACGTCATAGCTGACAGCAACCTCAAACTCTAAGATTCAGGAGATCCTCTTGCCTCAGCCTCCCAAGTAACTGGGACTACAGGCACCTGCCACAATGCAAGGCTAGTTTTTCCTATTTTTAGTAGAGACGGGGTCTCACTCAGGCTGGTCTCGAACTCTGAGCTCAGGCAATCCTCCAGCCTCGGCCTCTCAAGGTGTGAGAATTACAGTCGTGGGCCACCACGCCAGCCCTTAAAAGTTATTTTCGTTGTTAAAAATTTGGTTGAAGATCCATTCACTTTTTATTTCCATACACATAGGTATACTGTCATTCTGAGATTAAAATCTCCTAACTGCCCCACATCTAAAAGAAGGGTTTCCAGTGCGCGCTTTCAGCCGTGTTTTTCAAAGTTCCATTTCCTCCGTATTATTAGGTACTGCAAAACATGTAAACGTTTTTGGGAGAAGATCTGTACCTGGTTGGTTGGTCAGTCCCGGAAGAGCCTCCTGCAGCTGGTAGGTCGAGGCGGCGGAAGATGACGTGCCGTCGGCTGTGTTGTTTGACGTCATGTACGCGCCGTACGTGGACGCGGAGTAGTACTGAGCATACTGGTTCTGGCCAAAGGCTGTATAGGATGGATAGTCCTGAAATAATAATCGAAATGTGTGTGTTTAAAAGAGAAATCTGCCCTCTAGTATGTGCCAAAGAAAACCAATCACTATGACAATGGAAAGACGAACATTCCGCTCTACTATTCCTAGGTGCACAGCTTTGCGGTGATCCCGAGGGATGGAGACAGCTTGGCAGGAGTCTCTTCTACGCACACAGTTGAACTACCCAACCAGGTCCAGTACGCAAACTCAGACTGCCTGAAGCTTGTATACGCAACCTTGCTCCTGATAATTGCTCAATCAAGGATTTACATCATAAGCACCTATATATACATAAGGACCATATGTTTAAAGAGCAGAGGAGATGGAGTCAGTTCTTTCCAAAAAGGTCAGTTTTTATACATCGCCTATCATCACCAGCAAGGACTTGGGGTTGCCCTCCTTCCTTCCACACAGACTTCAGTCTGTATTTTTGTGATTTTTTTTTTGTTCCCCTTATCGAATACCCTTGATAACTTTGTTTTCTAGGCAGACAGTAAAAAGCAAATAAAAGAAGATGACTGAGTTTTTTTTTGGTACCCAACTTCTCACCAACTGTGTCACCTGAGGCCTGAAAGTTTTCAGGAGGTTTTCAAATAATTTAGTTTCTCTCTTTTGTTACAGAGAGAAATGAATGCATCACATCAATTCCCCTGACCTTCCTTTTATTACAAAATTTTAAGAACTTAAAAATAATAAGAATGGCCTTGGCGCCTGTGGCTCAGCAAGCTGGGGCGCCAGCCACGTACACCTAAGCTGGCAGGTTCGAATCCTGCCCGGCAGCCAAACAACAATGACGGCTGCAACCAAAAAATGGCCGGGCGTTGTGGCGGGTGCCTGTAGTCTCAGCTACTTGGGAGGCGGAGGCAGGAGACTCGCTTGAGCCCAGGAATTGGAGGTTGCTGTGAGCTCTGATGCCACAGCAATCTATCTAGGGTGACAGTTTGAGGCTCTGTCTCAAAAAAAAAAAAAATAAATAAAATAATAAGAATGATCCTTCAAACATCCTTGTACAGATTAAGATGGTAAGCAAGGATCTGTTGTGGTAATTAGTGTTTAATATATCTAGCACGTTTTAGTACAAAATCTCATCACAAATCCTTGGACAGAATTAAAATCCCCTGATGAGACATGTTCTAAAGAAAATAAAAGTCCAATATTTGATATGGTTTCCAAAAAAAGGAAATTATCTATGTAAATTATGTGAATTATCTAAGTAAATATGTGTATTATCAGACAAGATGAAATAATATAGCAGAAAGCTAAAATTCTTCTAGTCTGTTAATTTTGAGATCGGATGTTCCCCTCTACTTACTACTATGTGAGCCAAGAGAAAAACTTCTTATCAATATTTAAACAAAGTTCCTAGCAACATATTATTCTCAGAATAAAATGGTGATAGCAGACATTTCATAGTGCTCACTTTGTGTCAAGAAAATGTTCTAAGGACTTTAAGTAGATTTACTCATTTAATGCTCACAACCTGCTCTGTGAGGCTATCACTTTCATTTTACATTGTAAGAGACTAAGGCAGAGAGTGGTTAAGTGATTTGTACAAGGTCACACAGATAGCAAGTTTCAGAGCTGGAATTTGAACTCAGAGGCCTTAATTCTAGCCTCTCTAGAAGCTCTCTGTTAACCTGCTAATGCACTCAGAGAAAGATGAAGTTACATGTTGGAAGTCCCAGGCTACCAGCCTCTGGGAAATACAATGTTTGTTTTCAAATCTATCTTACAGATTTCCCCCTTCTCTTTATTTCCACTATCGTCCCCTTTTTCAAGCTTCCTTCACTTCCTGTTGCAGCCAACAGATTTGTTTTCTAATTTATCTCCTTGTTTCTGTCCTTTTTTCTTTCTCCAAAGACCCTAAAGCCAGAGTAATCCTTTCAAAACATAAACTACATGATGCTACTCTCCTGCTGAAAATCCTTTAATAGCTTCCCTTTGGGCTTGGAATGGAATCCAAATTCCCAGTTGTACACCACAGGGCCCTAGTGAGCAGACCTCTGCCTCTCTGCTAATATATGTTCCCCACCGTCCCCTCAGGCACCGACTAAAACTCAAGCTGTCTTTGAGCCCAATGACACACGGTGTCTTCCACCTGTTGCTTTTGTGCACACTGATTTCTTTGCCTGAAACATCCCGACCCTCATTCTTTACCTAACTCTTAGAAGTCTTGGCCTAAATGTGGTCACCATAGAGGAGGCTTCCACAAAACCTCCCCTGTTCAAAATTATACTTCTATTAATATTCTAATTGTCTCTTTCTTCTCCCTTCAGGCTTTCTAATTCTGTATGTTTCTAATTCTGTTTGTGTCATTACTGGTTTGTTGTCTGCTCCTCACAGTAGGCTTTAAGTTCTATGAGGTAAGAGTCAGACCGATCCACCCCTCCCCCATCATCACCCCAATAGACAGACCAATTCCTAATACTTAATCGGCGCTCACTAAATATTTGCTAAAAGAATAAACTGGTGCTCACACCATGCTCCAAAATGTAGACTGCATTTTACATTGCATCCATTGTATTTAAATCTTCAGATAGAATCAGATCTGTTTTATGATTAAATCTTTATAAAATAAATTTTCTTCTCCTTTGTGAATCATTTTTTGATCCTTCCAAATAGAGTGAAGTAGTTCTTCCTTTATACTGCAACTCTGCCCAGTGTATATTTCTATTATATTAGTTATATCCCCTCTGGGATACATATTAGTTTTCATGTCTGTTTTCCCAGCAAGACTGTGTTCTTCTACAGAGTAGGGGACAAAATCATAAAAGTAGGGAACAATGACTTACTATTTTTGACTCTTTGATGACTCGTCAAAAATCTAATGTATAGCAAACTGGCTCAATAAATGTCTGCTGAATTGATCAATGAGAGAAATTAAGCTATCAAAAATTCTTAATTTTTAAAAATAAAACGGAGCGTTTGATTATTTTCTAACTAATGCCAAATTATAGTTTAATCCTAAAAAATTATTATGACACACTACTTTAATAATCAATATTTCCTTTCTGTCTTTTGTTATAGTTACAAAATTAAAATTAGGCAATTAATAGAATTCCTTTAGTAAATCAAGAGAGCAAGCGCTTGTGCAATAACTTATACTTCAGGTATATATAAAATATAATATTATATATAGAGATAAATATGTAAAATTTATATATATATAATGTAAAAAAGGCCAGAAAAATATGAAAGTAAAATAATGTATTGCAAGCCCAGAAATCAGCTTCCCTTTAATCTCAACTACTGTGAACATGATTGAGAATCAAGAAATAAGGACAAAGCATTCTGTAGTGTCAACATATATCATAAATTTATCTCACTTTGAGCTGACTCAGCCATTTGGGGACATTCACTCACAATTCTAACAAAACAGATTTTAAAACTCCTCAAAATATGAAGAAAACACGATAGGGAGAAGGACTAAGGTTTATTGGACACAGGCACAGTGACAAAAGCAAACTGTTATAGCTGTAGGAAAACAAGACTCACATATTTATTTAAAGAAAAACGTAGAACCAAAAAATAAAAATAGTTTTAAAAAGCCAATAATAGTTCTAGAGGCCTTTTGT
The DNA here is from genome assembly GCA_963573935.1 of Arctocebus calabarensis. Lineage (NCBI taxonomy): Eukaryota > Metazoa > Chordata > Mammalia > Primates > Lorisidae > Arctocebus > Arctocebus calabarensis. The sequence goes on along the minus strand of CAUYON010127253.1, from coordinate 40,144 downwards.
ATAGTTACAAGTGATATTTTTTGGAACTTAAAATGTCATAAAATCTATAGCAATATCCTGTGATTGATTTTAGTTCAATCTGTTAACTAATATTTATAGCTTTTTATTATTCAGCCATTAAAATAGATGGAGACTTTACATCTTTTACATTTACCTGGATGGAGCTGAAACACATTCTTCTCAGTAAAGTATCGCAAGAATGGAAAATTAAATATCCAAGGTACTCCATACAAATATGAAACCAATATATAAACAGTTACATGCTCATATGAACAATAAAACATGAACATAGTCTACTATGGGAGCAGGGCAAGGGGGAAGGGGTCTGAGGATGATTGGCAGAAGGAGGGAGGGCACATGGGGGAATCTCACTTATGGCGCACATTGTGAGGGTGTATGACACACTCCCTGGGGGAGGGTTCTTTTATAACTGGAACTTTACCCTGAAAGGGAGAACTATGTAATCTAAAAATTTGTACCCTCATATGAATTTGAAATAAAGAGAAAAAAATTAAAAAAATCTTAGCTTTTATAAAAAATTACCTTTACTGTAATTTAAGTTAATAGAAAATATCCAATACATTTTCTAATTCCACGCCAATTGATTAAAATCACTAAAGCTTAAATGCTTAAAGGGCCAACCTTAGCACTCAAGAAATCTAAAACAGCCAGAATAGCACACATTCCAGGAATTCTGGGTAGCTAAATTTCTATTGTTCTGAAATGCTACCTTAATCTTAAGTTAAGAAACTTTATTCTGGGAAAGTGTACACTTGTATAGGAACTTGAAAACACTCTTAATCATCTGAAATAGATATCAAAAGCATAAATACAAAAAGTTACTATACCTGTTGTGAACCACTGAAATTCGTTGAATTGGAAACTGAATTATTTGCATAAATAGTAGATGATGGTGCAAAACTAGAACCTAGAGGTAAAAAACAAACTGGATTTAAAAAGTGTTCCTTGCATAATGATAAAAATACTTCACGTGGTAGAATTCAGTGAGAGAAATAAATTTTGAATTTTATTAGGGAGGCAGTGAAATTTGAAGCTGAGTGATTTACATAGAAAATGTGCTCAGCAGTGTCCTTCCTGTAACAACTGCTAAGCCTTTCTTTCCTAGAGTGTCTACTGGGCTAACCAGAAGCATATGGGAAGAGTCTTCATTGGAACTGAGGCTAACATTTAAGGGTGAAGTGTCTGTGCTACTCAAAGAACCAAACCTTCCACAGACTAAGACTACTTTCAGGAAACCCCTAGAACTTTCAAATCATATCAACTGCATTTGCATACAGAAATCACTTGAGTTAAACATTTGGATAGCGTTACTAGCCCCAGAAATAAACACACAGAACCCATTTAGAAGAGTTGCTGGCAGCTCTCTGTATTTCTGTTCCCCCATGTCCTTTGTTTAGAACAAAAATAGCTATAAATTAGGGTTCAGATTCAGAGACAACTATTTCTCTCTGAACTATTTCTCTAAAACTTTACTACAAGGACTATTATTTAATTACTTTTTCAAATTAGGGCCAAAAACAAGTGTGTTATCAATCATAGATTTAAAAAATGTCTATGGAATGTCTTTGTCAAGGAGTAAAATGAAGGAGTATTGAAGAAGGTGGTAAAACAAGCATGTTTGGCTAGCAATTTATTATGTAACCATGCAACTGAAATAGCACATATGACTGTATTGGGTGAAAAAATGAAAATGTCTCTATGCTCTCTGCAACACTGCTAACCGACGCTGTGTGGCTCTTGGTGGCTAGAGCTTGCATACAAGTATGTTTCTATGTATAATCCAGGTTAAAAAAAATTTGTTTCAGCCAAAAATGTCTAAATAATTATTTCATTTTAGTCAATGGACCAAAATGTTAATACCAGTTGGTTAAAAGAGCCCTCAATTTGGGGTGACGCTTGTGGCGCAAAGGAGTAAGGATGCTGACCTCATATACCAGTGGGTGGCGGGTTCAAACCCGGCCCTAGCCAAAAACTGCAAAGAAAAAAAAGCCCTCAATTTGTGACTATCATATCGACAAAATGGCACAGAGCAATCAGCTTTTAATGATTTTACCATGTCACTAAAACTCGTTCAGTAATTAGTACATAAACACAAAACACAATTTCAAACAGGAGTCAATAATAAAAAAAAAATTTCAAATGATCCTATCTAGAGGACTAGATCAGGGGGTGGGATGCAGATTATATAAATAATACTATTAAAAATATGTAGGGGACAGAGAGGTTTTAGAAATGAACAACTAAAAAAAACCCTCAATCACTTAATGATAAATGAAACTCAAAAAAGAGCTAATTTGCTTTTAAATATAACCAAATCAGCATTATATACTTAAGGAATACTGACAAAAAACTACTGGTCTGTGCCGTGAATCTCTAAAAGCAGTTCAGTGGACACCAAACGTGGGACTGACCTGGTGTCTGGCTTGGAGGCTGCTTTGCTTGGACTTGGTTTCCTGATGATGTTATGCAGCTTAAAGTACTTAAATTTGGTCTGGGTCATGTTACATTGGTACGGGTGACAATGTAAAATATTCAACTATTTTCACCGTGTTTATCATGTTTCTGCCTAGTTGTTTGCCTTTTCCTAAAAAATTGTGTGGACTGTGATCAAGTTTAAAACTCTTCTTCAGAGAGTCAGTTATAGTGTGTAGATGAGCCTCATTCAAAGAATGAGTTCTCTCAGAGCACGTTCACGTGTGGTTACCCACCTGGCATTTGGTAAGAATAAGGCGTCTGGCCTGGCTGTGGGGTAGAAAACCCTGGGCTGTAACTGAGGCAGCCACTCTGTAATGGGGACTGAGTTTGAGAAAGTCCGCTTTCTGTCTTGATGGCTGGCAACATCACACCCAAATCTGTTTAGAAAATGCATGCAATAAACATTTAATTAGCAAGATGATCTTCCTTCTGAGTTGTACCCTTACAATAGAAAACTACGACCACCAGGATTACCTACTTAGAACCAAAGAAGGAGGAGATGTGATATACCGTAAGTGGGCAGGCTGTAGGGCTGTCCTGTCTGTGAGTAGGCAGTGTAGACGGCTGGCTGCTGCATCCCCGAATACTGAGTCTGGCCTGCATAGGCAGACATTGTTTGAGCTGCTGGTGTAGAAAGAATGTGTGGATAGGGCCTAAATATCAGAAAAATAGCATTACTGTGGCAACAAAGACTGCATATTAATTCAGACAGCTTAGATTCAGTGACACCCTATAATATCCAGGCAGTAATCCTCCTCTTTATCTATAATATAATCTTAACAATATAGGAAAGAACAAGAGTCTGGATTATCAGGCGCCTGGACTGTGCTACAAGCCAGTCTAGTGACTGACCATGGGCAAATAGTTTTAACTCCCTAAATGCACACCTCACCTGTAAAATGAGAAATTTGGGTTAGATATTACAGCAAATGTCTCTTCCAAGTCTACGATTCTTGTTTACATTGGAACTAACACTCCAATGTATATGCATATGAGGAAAATGGAGCATAGCCCAGCTAATTCATGTGCTCATCTGCATATTTAGTCACCACGAATGACCTAACACTATGCAATGACTATAAAAATCCACTTATGAAGCCCTACCAAGAATTTGTTACCAAGAATTTGAAATTTTAAAAATTACAACAATTAAAAATAAAAGGTAGGGGGAGGCTTCCTAAAAAGAAATGGAATGCCATTTCTTTCTTCAAGCCATATTTTATGTAATATTCCCCATTCAATCCCCAGCCTATTTACGAAAAGATGCTCTATATGAAAGAGAAATAGCACACTATATTTACATGTGTATGTACCAGGAACACAAACTCAGCACATCTGTCTAATTCCAAACAAATTCACGTACGTATCCAATATATTAATACTTAAACTTGATTAAATGTGTACCACGGTCCTCAATATGGTGATTATATTAGTTACAAAGGCAATAAGGCATGTTTATTAGAATTTTTTATATGCCCTTACAAAATTTCCAATGATATAATGAATGATAAAGTGTTCATGTTTGAATAAAATATAAACTCTTCAGATTTTCTTTAAACTAAACAGTGTTTTTGCATTTTCATTTTTAAAAAAACAGTGTATTCTTATTTCAGCTTGATGCCTCCCTCAAGAGTAGTAAAGACAGAAGGAAATTATCCAGATAAAGGTGTCTCTATTTCAAATTTATATAGAATATTAATCTATATGTCTAATCTACCCAAGAATCTATCCAATGATCTATTTATAATGCATGTATATAAATGTTTTCCAATTTGAAGTTGCTATACTACGTGAATACAGACTAATAAACACAGTTCTGAAAAGTTATTCTAACAAAGCAGAAAGAATCTACTGACCACTTACTTGGAAGGGTATAGCTGTGGGGGATACTGATGTGCCGATCTGGGGCTGTAGCCACTACTTGTTATGACTGTAAGACACAAAACACCAGTGCACAACAGGTTGCTTCATAAATGTATCTCACTGGGGTGTACATAGCCAATTTGCAGAAATTACCATGTTCAATACAAGTTTCTAAAGAGAAACAGTTACGTAGAGACTTTCTCCTAATTAAACTACTTTGAGTATTGTTCTAAAACCATAAAATGAACAAATCATTCCCTCTGTCATGCTTCCATTTTCTCAAATCAGTGTCATGATCATATGTATTCAGATGCTATGAATAAATACCTTTGATTATAGGCTAATTAGGCCTTCATGACGTAAGTTTTTAATATTTTTCAAACTTTACATATTTCAAATAGGATGGCAATGTATAAGTATTGCTCTTTTTCCGTCTTTATTCTACTGGAAATGCAATACAAATGTGATGTTCTAACTTTCATTTTGTAATTGTAAAATGGTATCGTATTCTAGTCCCTTTCATTTGACCAATCGGAGGAGTAGTTCCCAAGTCCAAAATATTCTATTATGAATTGAAAAGACAAAGAAAGCACAGGTGACAATGTAACATTTTTCTAAAAAGCATAAACACAAAATGCAGTAGCCATTAGTTTTGCAAATATATTTTGAACTATCAGAGATAATACTGCCTGAGGAAAACTTCAAGGTGAAAGTCAGGTCCTATTAACAGCTCATCCAAACATGCACCCCCAAACTGGAATCTATCCAAAAGTTTGGAAGTTTCTTTTTCTCTTACCCATCTGTCTTGACCAAGACAGATGTCCTGCAAATATATGGACCCCAAAGTGTGGAGCCCGTCCTGTCAGAGCCAGTCCACCCTGGGCAAGGACACAGCGTGTCTTTATTAGGCCATCTGCTGTTCATTCACTTTTCAAAAAGATGAAAGTCGTACACAACACAGTCCTGGAGCTGGTGTAGTCTCATCAATCATAGCTGTACTTCAAAGTACAATGTCCTTTCTAAGTTGTTCATATTAATTCTGGAGCTAAACTTTTAGAGCGGCAGAAGTGACAAATAGGTTTAGGTTGCTAACTATTTTATGAAACGTGATATATTTCTATATCCAAATGCTATTAAGTACCCTTGTGATCTACTGCTTCAAACACATGTAGAATTTAATGTGTTTAAAATGCTATTTTGCCTGGAAACTCTAAGTATATTTTAGTCTTCCTTCTAATAGTGTAGAATATTTGCAAGAATATTATGAGCTAATTTTAAAAGTCATCAAATTTGGCTACGCATCTTATGTTCTAATAGTTTTGGCATCCAAATTTTAAGTTAATATGCTATATACAGTTGAAAATAGATTGACCATAAGCTATTGATTTTCTACTTATTTGTTAAAAATGTAATATTTAAAACTGTCAAATAAACTCCATGAGAACAGATTCTTTATACTATACCCCAAACACCTTACATAACACAGGGCATTAATTCACTTAATGAATAGTGAATATTCCATTTAGCAGAAATATAGTTAAATGAAACTTAATTCCAAATTATTTATTCCAAATGAGATTTCACTTTGGCACATTCAAGACTTCAGTTATACCAATCAGTTATTCTCAAGGTTATAAAATAGAAGACTTTTCCAAAGAAACATTGGATAATGAAACATTTAATATAGCAGATTTAAGCCAAAGAGCAAAACTATGTATTTCAGGAAAAAAAACTTATACATGAACTTCATTCTGAACATGTAGGATGCTTTTTTCCCTCTAGCAATGAATCTAGACATCATTAGAACCACAGCACTGCAAAGGCTCAATTAATCTTTAAAATTTCATGTTAATGTCTATATATTCATTTCCTAAGAAGAATGAAAAACTTGCGGCTCAGAAAACCAATAGATTCACATAAGGAATAAAATCTGGACAGTTTATGTTCCTTCACTAAAATGTATACTTTTCTTAAACTCAAATTGTCAGATAGCTCAAAGAAACAACAAAACTGAATTAAAGTCAGTGATTGTGATTATGTTAATCAATGTAAAAAGTGTTCCTACAAAGGGCAACCTAATCTCCAGAAGGACTGTAGGAATACCAGAAACAAATGTGGAAGACACCTCCCCCATGGTCATGCAATTAATTGTAAACATTTCCCAAAATACTCAATTCACTATATTCCATCATTTTTGGACACAAAAAGTAAGCAAAACTACTTGTCTTCAAAACACCCTGAAAATTCCTTAAAATAAATGTTTAATGTCTGCAATCAGTTTCCCAGACAGTGCTGAAGTAATTTTAAGGTTTTGTTCTTATTTTTGTGATAGTTTAGCTCAGGGACTTGATGGAATGAGAAGTGGAGGCCAGGGGGAATGTTGCCTGTCAGGGGACACTGAAAATGTCTAGAGACATTTTGGGTAATCTCAACTAGGGGGTGTGACTGGCACCATGAGCTTGCTAGAGGCAAGGATGCTGGCAAGCATCTGACAATGCAGAGGACAGCAACCCCACAACAAAGAAGTAGCTGGGATCTCTGAAGGTGCTGTTGGTAAGAATCCCTGCCCTGACAGCTTTTGTGATGCTGGAAATGTCCTATATCTGAGTTATCCAATATGGCACCATTAACCACCTGCAGCTAGTAAACACTTGAAATATGACAAATAAGACTAGAAACAAATTTTTAAGTTTTGCACATTTTAATTAATTAAAATTTAAATGGTCACCTATGACTAGGGGCTACTTTATGGGACAAGATAGTGCTAGATAGTTCCTAAGAGAAAAATGAGAAAATATCTACAAAGATAATATGAGCGGATTTCAGACAGGATGATTTATTCATTCCTATTTCTTTTTTCCATCTTTATATTTTCCCAGTAAAATATTATAGAAAGGACCTAAGGTCTAATCATCAGCACACAGTTCTAGGCTCATTTATACTGTGGATCACCTGGGAAGCCTTGACTGTGTGACTTTAACCACCTTTAACTTCTCTGCATGCCTTGGTGAATTTTGTCTATAAAATAGATTAGTGAGCCCTGAAATTCCTTCTGGAGCTCATATTCTATTGGGCTTTTGTTTGTTTCATTTATCTTTCAATTAACTTGTAGTATACTATTGAAGTATGCCAGCAATTACTTAATAATCATTCTTTTTCTTTAAAACTGGTTCACAGACAATTTACTTGGCAGAGAGTTTTATATGAGAGTTATGGATACATAAGCAAGACACAATGCTAGGGTAAATCTATCCTGGTAGATCTATCTTGTGGGAGGCAGGTGAGTTGCTAGAAAAGACGTAGCTTAACACATACAACTCTCTACATAAAGTTTATTAACTATTATTTATTTGTTTAGAGGATTAATACTTAATGTAAATATACTTCAGCTGCTTCCAATAGGCGTGGACCAATAAAACCGGACCATCTATATCTATAAAAATCAAATGTATGCTATAGTGACATTATACTCAAAGGCATACCTCAAGTATTTCCACATAAAGCATATTCACATACAATCCTTGTAACATGAGAACATGGGTAAATGTAAAATTGGTTCAAGTAGAATAAAAGAACCAAGATTTCATTACCATAAATTCCTAGGTTTAATGGTCATCTCTCTGATATAAACATTCTTTCTCAGGTTAAAAAAATTATTTTTCATCAGATAATAAGCCAAATAAAATATTATAAGTCGGAAAAAAAATCTTTACGTCAACTTAATTTGTGCCCTCTGTGCCCAGCTGGGAGTTATCAGGTATTAATATTTTAGAAGGATTGATGTTTAAAGACATGCTATTGTTCCTTTGAAGCATACCCATGCTCTCAGCGGCTAGGCTCTAATGCAACCAGCATGTGCTCCCCTGAAGCCCATTAACCTTTAAGACTTGTCACTCAGCTGCTTACACAGGAGGAGTTTTTTAAACCCAGAGAGGAAACAAGGTTATTTAGAAGGAATCAAATGGATAGTTTTACATCTCAAATGTTGGACAGAAGGCAGTTTTCATGTCATTTAAATGGGTAAGTTGAAGGAACAAGGCTGGCTATTACAACCTAATGATAAAATGACTAAAACACTGTATAAAATAATTTCCAAGGAAATCAGCCCTGCTTATGCCTAATAAGAAAGTCACAGGACTTTCTCTGGACTGACAATCCCGAAAAAAATGATTGCAAATGTAATTTCTACAGAGTTTTATGACCATTAGATCACAACAAAAAGTGAATTTATGGCTCAGCCTATACAGACCAGATTTCTAACAGCTTTGCTGTTTATGCGGCGGATCCCTAAGGAGGAGCACATGCAGCACCCCACGTGCACAGAAGGACACGCGAGCTAAAGGCTTTACCTGACCCAGTAAAAGTGTCGAGCGCTCCGTCTCCCGTCGTGGCTGTGGTTTCACTGCTGTTCAGGGGCTCTGTTTTGACTGCAAGAAGAGACACTACGTGGAAGAACAAGTACATGTGAGTTTGACTTCTCACGCCTGTCAAAGGCACTGACTCTGCCACTAGTGATTTTACTAGCTACCACGGCATGCAGGAGAAAACTTGAGAAGTTGAGGAAGGGAGTTTTGTTAATTAAGCTTCCAAATGGGCATGCATTTATGGAGGGCTTAAGCGAAGGACTTCTGGCTAAGCTAGTTCTCCGCGATCCAACTGCTAAAGGCAGTCAACCTGAAGAAGTGGAACAGCGGTAGACATATCCCATTTTGAACTCACCTAAGCACACTCTATTATATTATAGTCAATAGGCAGAAAAAAGAAATCATTAGTCTTCAGCACGTTTAATCCAAATCATAATAAGGAGATTTACTAGCTTATATTTTGTTCTTCCCTGGGAAATATTTTTTTAGAAAACAATTGCATAGATGAACAATGCAGGCATATGAACATAAAAACCATGGGCCTATTCCCATGATGGGTGAAAAATGAATTTTTTAAATTCATATAAATTTTCTGCTGTGAATCAACTAAATATTGTGTTGTGCTTTTTATTTTAACAGCATAATAATTTCAATGTGTTATAGAGATAAGCACAGAATTGGAGATAACGTCTACAGCAAGTACAACGGTTTTGCAAAATTACTTATTTTTAATTATTATGGCTGTATACTAGTTGTACACATTTATAGTGTGTGTGTGATGTTTTGATTCAGGCATACAATGTGTAATGATCAAATCATTTTCTTGTGTAGGAATATTCTGATTCCACTCTCTTAGTTATTTTAAAGTATTCCACAACTTACTGTTGACTAAAGTCACATTGTTGTACTACCAGATATTGTTCATTCTAATTATTTAACTATATTTTTACAACCACAAATCATCCCAGCTTTATCCCCCTCAACCCCACTACTCTTCCCAGACTCTAGAAACCATCATTCTGCCCTCTATCTCCTTGAGATAGATCAATTGTTTTAGTATTTAGCTCCCACATATAAGAGAGAACATGGGAGATTTGTCCTTCTGAGAAGCAAATACATTGTTTAAAAACTCTTTTAATATGTATTATTTATACTTGGAAGTGGCATATATTTTGGCAATAAACCTTACTTGGCTGTCATTATTAGATACAACTGGGGGAGCAGTGATAAAGCATCTACCATTTGGTCACACCATATTTTCCCTTTGTTAGCAAAGCTTTACTACATACATCACAGCAGCAAGGAAATAAATACAATTATTTTCTACTTAACACCTCTTGTGTTTCCTGGTCATAAATGAAATGAATGATGCAATTAACTAATTCAGAAGCAAGCAGAAAAGTATAAAGAAGAAAAGCTGAAGACTAGTCAAGTATGAATAAATGTGTCAAAAAGTAATAGTGGGGTCACTGGGCAGCCCCAAACGAAGCAAGTCAGTGATGTTATTCTGTTAGAAAAGGAATTAGTTTGTGAAAAAGCATGCAGTAATAATTATGCTCTCTCCACATGACCGGAATTGGCCACACCCAAATGAGCTCTGGGTTAATTTAGCATTCATGACTTAACAATGACATGATGATTTGCTGGAAAATTCAGAGGAGAAATGTAAAAATTGGAAAGAGGAAGGAAAGAAACTGGGATTACTTATCTTAGCGAAAGGGAAAAATAAGTGTGAACTATCTGTCAATAACCACCGTGGTCAGAGGTGTTGTAAATGACATGTAATCAGCAGTGATCTGCACAGTAGTCCATATTACAATTATATCTGATTAATAACTAGACTTAAAAACACTACACACATTACTTTACTACTTTTGTATTTACTACTACAAAATTATTTATTATTTCTTAAGAGCTTACCATGTCTAGATGACGTACACTTAGCTATTACTTAAAACAAACTTGATGCTTATAAATCCCTATATTTATTTTATATACAAGAAAACTGAAGTTTAGGTGAGCTGACGAACCTGTTTTAAATTCCAATGCAGACAATGATAGGGCTAACATGTGAGCTCCTGTTTTTAGCTCTAAAATCCATAATCTTTCCACTGTTTAACAGGCTGTCTTACTGTATGAAAATGGCCTGGGTTCAGGACAACAAGAAGTAGCAAGTTTGAAAGCAGTTAATAACAACACACAGTCAGAGGGGACTTAATACGTTCCCGGTGCTGTTTTTGTGCTTTACAGATAGTAACTCATTTACTCCTCACAACAGTCCGTAGATACTAGTAACAACTTCATTTCTTAGATGAGGAAATTGAGGCACAAAAAGCTCTGCCCATAGACGCAGAGCAGGATTTAGGACCAGGTCGCAAGAATCCAAACAGTTAACTGTACTGCCTCTCAGCAGCACTAACTAATCAAGAATTTCTTTCATCTGTATGAAGATAATCTGGAACATAATCAAGGTGGGTATGAAGGGTACTCTCTGTGATGCAATGCCCACTTTGGATTTTTGACAATAACAACAAAAAGGCATACCTTCAGCAAAACTAATGCCATAGATAATTTTCTTGGAACTCCAACTCCTAACCGTGGCCAAGTTCCTACTTAAATGTGTCTGTATCTATGAACAGTATTTGTAAGGCTGATTTATTAGACTAATAATCAAATGCCTTTCACTTGCAAAGGCAGGAGGCCAGAGTGTGGGCTGCATCTAACCAAGTTGCCCTAAAAGGCACACCTGATGATTAGTTTTGTTACTCTGGGTTCCAACTTGAGACTTGATCTAGCAATGATTTTGATTATAATCTTCTTTATTTGAAAGTTTCAGATGGTCGAAAGGAGGAAAATGAAGAGGGAGGGAGTTTTTGGTCTTCCTTCATTATATTGGAAAGACCTCATTAAATCTTTAAAGGTCCGTCTTTAGTCAAAGACAGAGAAGGTTCATTTTGCTAAGAAAAGGCTTCCTGAGAAAGCACATGAAGAGAGCAATGAAAAGTAAGATGTATTGAATGCACTAAAATGCAAGGATTTTAAGTAATAATTCAACAAAATGGGAGCTAACATTTGGGGGAAAATGATGCACGTTAATGTAAAATGATTTTGCTGAGCCAGATAAGGGTAGAACAAAAGGGAAAAGGAAAAAGAAATTATTTAACCAGAAAATATTCCTTTCACATTAAGAAAGCACAACAAATAGCTCTTGAGCTCCAAGTGAGATGCAAAGTTATTTCGCCTTGATTTTTTTAAAGAACAGAATACTATGAGGTAATAATAAATAATTTGAGTTTTTCAGCAATAGAAAGTTCAAATAGAGAAATGAAATGGACACCTTATATCATTAGCTGATTTATAGCAAACATGTTGAAATGCAAAGATGCACTTGATAGTCATATAATGGGTAACTAGTCAACCAGTAAACATTTTATAATTACTATAGAGAAAGCTTGGAATGTAGCTTCACCAAAGCTTCAAATAAATTTGAAATGTATTATATTTTCTTTTCTTTTATCTCGTTTTTGTTATGTGTTTTAATTGAGATGTACCATCTAGTTTTGTAGTGGCAGGAAGCTTTTTAATTCATTAAATATGTGCAAGGAAAGTACTATTGCAAAAATGTTCATTAATAAAACAAATCTAGTCCTTCTTATTTTTCTAAAACATGTAAAAATCTTCTTTGAAATGATTACCAGTATATATTCATTGACATTTTCAAATGCATTTTCTTAAATTAACATGGAGTTAAGCAGGGCTTTTTACTTATTTTCAGGACGGTGTCCAAAATCATGCGCTATTATAAAAATGAAGCAAAATCCTCTGTAGGACAAAAGCACCATGTTTCTCAACAAATTTCAAACTTAAACATTCAATGTTTTTATTTCAAAGAATTAAGTACATTTTAATGGCCTAGGTGAAGGGTTTTGTGGGTTTATTACTCTATAGGCTCAAAGAAAATGAGTTAGTATTCATTTTCCTGAAAGTGAGGTAAAATAACTTCATATAGCTCTTTGTACAGATTCTTTACAGTGAGAAATATTTTTTATTGTCTGGTCCTCCTCCCCATTAATTGTCTACTTGTCCTCTGGATACTTTTAATGTCACTAAATAATAAAAATTATAAGATATATAGATGATTGTCACATGTGATTATTGTCAAGTGTCGTATGGCTATTAAATCACTAATTTCCTTTCTTCACAAACCAACCTTCATCCCTACCCCCATACTCCAATTTTCAAAGCAAACTTCATCTCATCCCCTTAAATTATCTTTAGAATTTAAGTACAATATTAGTATTCATTAATAACTTTTGAAGAAAGCCTATTTTATTTATTTGTTTATTTATTTGTTTATTTTTGAGACAAAGTCTCACTATGTCACCCTCAGTAGAGCGCTGTGGCATCACAGCTCTCAGCAACCTCAAACTCTTGGGTTCAAGTGATTCTCTTGCCTCAGTCTCTCAAGTAGCTGGGACTACAGGTGCCTGACACAATGCCTGGCTGTTTTTGTTGTTGTTGCAGTTGTCATTGTTGTTTAGCAGGCCCGGGCTGGGTTTGAACCCACCAGCCTGAGTGTATGTGGCTGGCGCCATAACCACTGTGCTATGGGTGCCAAGCTGAAAGCCTATTTTATTATAATATCTCAAAGTTTACATTCATTTGTTCCACTATCAGGCTTAATTTTTGAAAGGTCACTTCACATTTCATCTTCAGAAATCTGTGTTGAAACTAGTGTCCATTTAAAAGACTACAGATATGTAATTCCCTATACACGTCTTTCTAAACTACAAAATCACAAGTAGAGACTTTTGACACTATAGTTTCTACAAAAAATTTCAAGAAGAGTTAGATCAGGAAAGTTTACAATTTATAACACTGTATGTAAGCAGTAATTATTACCTACTGGTTACAATATTCACTGTAGCCTGGGATTTATATTTGTGTGAATCAAAAAAACCAAAAACTTATGAGTACCAGAAGTCTTTTATTCCTAACTACTCATAAAGTATTTAATTTTTTTAAAAATAATTATATGAAGGTGGTATAACTTTTATTCTAAAAAAAAAAATCTAAAAAGAATAGAGCCATAGTAATAGGTGGCTCTACTGCAAAATATGTAACGCAGAGAAAAACATTTGTTATGTGGGAGTCGATCATTTCTACATTAAAAATTCTGGAAGATTCTTTTTTATAATAAAGAGATTTCAAATATTCAAAACATAATAAAGCTGATCAGAATGTCTGATTTTGGTTCCCCTAAACCTTTTCTTTGAAGTTTTTACCTAATCTCCATGTAGAATCAAACCCTCCCTCCCTCTGCTGTGCCTCCACCTTGAACGCATTACGCACTCATTATCTTCATGCCTGTTTCCCTCTGCTAAACTTTTGGTCCCTGGATGGCCAATATCGTGTTCTTTAGGTCAATGGGTTCCCATGTCGTAGCACAGAATCTGGCCTATAACAGGAACTGGATACATTTTAATTAAGTGAGATAGTGAGAATTCATTCTTTTCTACCCTGCTCTAAGTTCTCCCCAGAGAGCTAAGTGTTTTTGCATGTAAAATGTAGTGAATTATGAATCCTGACACCTCTAAGCAAGTAAGAATCTGGAGCTACCTATATCTGGAAGTCACTTTTCATATGAGTGGCGTGGCTTCCCGTGTCTACAACAAGCTTCCTGTATAGGCATATGAATCTATATCAGGGGACAAGCCAAATCTGACCCAGGGCCTGGTTTGTATGGTCTATAAACTAAGAATTGTTTTTACTTTCTTAAATAGCTGAAAAATTTCCAAAGAAGACTATTTTGTGACATGAAAATTTTAATGGCAATCAAATTTCAGTGTTCATAAATCAAGCTTATTTAAGCACAGCCGTAATAAGCTTTGTGGCTTATTTGTCCTGTGGCTGTGCTTGTGCAACAATAGCAGAACTGAATAGTTACAACAGAGATAATGGCCTGTAAAGCCTGATCCCGAATTAGCAGCAAAGGGCTGACTGCATTTATTCTATTTTTATGTTTTAAGAAATTTACTAATGCTAAAAATTTGAAAGGAAAACTTAGGTTTCAATATAAATCTGCATAATTAGGATTAAGGTGATGAAATACTTTAAATTACTTTAAGGAACAATGAAACACACTTAAATAGCACCAACATAGTATGATACAATTTTTTAGTCATATTATCAATTTATATTACAAAATAACCAAAATTATCTTTTCGAACATCGAAGTTAATGGGAAGATCTGGAAAAGCCACCAAATTAGTTCTTAGCTTTGCCTTTTGTTTTATTATCATAATTTTACAAAGTCATCTAATTTCAACAATAAAACTCAGAATTAAAAATAAAATATCTTATTCTCAATAGGAGAGATTATGAAATAAGTGTTTAATTTGTGTGATAAATACCCAGCATAAAAAGTCAGCAAAATTCATTAAAAATTTCATGTACTATGCCACCAGGATTATATTATTAATAATCAGAGTATACCTAACATTTTGTTCCTAGAAGTTTGCCTTCTTTGCCCCAGTTTACATGGGCAAAAGAATTTGTTATCTGATACTGGATGTCTTTTAACACAATGAATGTTTTCATTTTCCTTAAAAGGTGTTACCTCATTATTATTGAATTACTAATTAAAAAAAGGATGATACACTGATGTTTATTGCCAATCCATTTATATACATTATCTAATTTACTTATTTTTATTTTTTATTAAATCATAGCTGTGTACATTAGTGCAATCATGGGGTACAATATGCTAGCTTCATATACAATCTGAAATATTTTCATCCAACTGTTTAAAATAACCTTCATGGGATTTTCTTGTTTATTGTATGAAAACATTTGTATTTTGCATTTAGTAAGTTTCATCTGTACCCTTCTAAGATGCACCGTAAGTGTGATCCTACCATTTATCCTCTCTCCACCCATCCTCTCCCTCCCCTCCCTTGCCTCTTTCCCCATATTCTTGTTACATTATCTAATTTAAAACAAAAGCCTTGGCTAGGGATGTGTTACTATTCCAGGCACTGAAGCCCAGAGAGGGTAAGTCACGTTCACTGTTCAAGGTGACACAGACAGTAAATTGCGGTGCTAAGGTCCAGACCCGTGGTCCCCTAACAACACAAGTCCTTGTTTTCTTATGGTCATAAGAGCCTCAACACTAACACTGACAACCAGCAATGCTGGATGCTTAACACTCAGAAGAATGTTTCTTGCTAAAATTAGATGTAAATTACTAAATATTCATTGCATATATTCATTATTATACTGTTGCCTATGTTAAATCACTACTTTAAAACAAAACAGCCAGTGAGTTAAGAAGGCTTCTTACATATTAAATGTTTTAAAAATTGTCAAAATTACAGTATTTCATGACACATGAAATTATATAAAATGTAAATAATTAGGACCACAAATAAAGTTTTATTAGAACATAGCCACTCTCGTTCCTTTTTCAATGGAGACATGTGGCTTATGAAGTCGACAATATTACTGTGTAGCTCTTCCCAGGAAAATCCTCACATTAGAATTAAGAATAACTAAATTATGGCAATGTATTTTTAAGTGTGAAAAGTATATTTTAAGTTTGAAATTAAAAAACATTAAAATGATGATTATAAAAATAAAAATAATAGGCGTAATGAAGTGCTCTTTGTTCAGTGGGCATACATTCTAATTTAATGTAAAAGAGAGCA
The DNA here is from genome assembly GCA_963573935.1 of Arctocebus calabarensis. Lineage (NCBI taxonomy): Eukaryota > Metazoa > Chordata > Mammalia > Primates > Lorisidae > Arctocebus > Arctocebus calabarensis. Next base: position 23,715 of record CAUYON010127253.1, on the reverse strand, counting down.
AGGACCAGTTAAACTGTGCCTGTTCTAACTGCTTGTTTATAATGCACATTTCTAATTGGCATGAACTCTTCTTTTTTATCCTAATGTGCAGTGATTCCACGAGCACGTGATGATTTTGTGTTAATTGTGTGATACCGTACTTGATTTAGGAGAAAGTCTGTGTATATCAGTGTGTGAACGCAGTTAATATCTACAATTTCAAATACTGAGCCAATATCAATTTATAATTGTATATGTTTTTAAAGTGATGGTATAGTCACTATTAATGTTATTAGATACTCTGGGATACTTATCGAAGCATATAAAATGGAAAATATCTTTTTGTTATGTATGTTAAAAACTTAAATTATGAAGTCTACAGGTTATAAAAGTAATTAAGTATATGTCCACTCTGCTTCAATTGCTGTGTTTGACGTGACTGTGGTTGGGTTGAATTGACCACATAATAAACTTATAAGTAGTTAGAAAACCAATATATGCATCATTTGTGTGAAATTATGAATACATTTAAGAAAATGTAGATCTAAGAAATTTAAGAGTAGAATACCAATTGATAAGAAAACCAACTGTTACCAAAAAGCAACTAAAAGGCATATTCATTTCTCCTTTTTCTGTATGTAAGTACTAAACACAGAAAAGGGATGCAAACACAGAAACAGCAACAGACGGCAAACCAGAAGGGCAAATCCACACACCCAAACACATGCAGTGTACCATCAGCTCTCATACTTGTTGCAGAAGAGGGGGTGTTGCAACTCAGCAACCAGTCAGCTGTGTTTAAAACAGTCATGTTGTCCCCTGAGAACAGGAACAGTATAAGAGTTCATTGCCTGAATGCCTGCTGAGTGGATATGAATAAACTTCAATGCTTGCCCTGGTTTTTGACCTTTCAGCTAAAATTAAAACTGCCCTGTGTGACTTCTACATTTTAGCTTATCGGGGCTGTTCTAGTTCAGTCAAATCTACGTACATGATGATCAGTGAACTTCAAGGTCTAATTCTAGAATGTCTGGGTTTTTTAATCTTACTATTTGTACTCCATTTAAGGTTTAAATGTAAATGTTCTCCCTCAAGGAATCAATCACTACATTTTCTTACATATTTGCAATCCCATCATTAATTAGCTGAAATTATAGATGCATGTTTAGAGACACATAAACATTATAAACAAGGAAAATGTTAATTTTCAAAGGATCTGGTGTAAAACATTATTAAATACAGGTAAGTTGCAATGCACACAACTTTACAAAGAAAATTTTAGACTGCACACACATGGGAAGAGGTGTCTCAATTTGATAGGTATTTATTTAAGATTTACAAGAAAATATGATGTGGCAAATGCTGATATCTAGTAATATAAATAGTTCATTAATTGAAACAAATTTCATATAGTTTTTAATTTCTTTACTGGAGCAGATCCACAAAATTTAAAAATGCTTGTGAATAATAAAATGGACCTTATATGTCATATGTGTGTATATGTACGTAATCTTTTAATACAGCCATATTTTGATACAAAAATTGGGTGATATTCTCTGGCATTTTATAAGAACAACACAGCAAAAATATTTGAACTAATAGCTATTATTGTTGCCTAAGCTGCAGCATAATCATGGGCTAATCCCATGAGAAATTACCTGAAAAAAATTCCTTTTAATAAATATTAAGTATTATTCTCTTTGAAAAGAAAATGCAGCAGATACAAGTACTTTCATATTCCCAAACCATTACCTTTTTTAAGAAAAACATTAACCTTTTTTGTACAACTCAACATAAAACCCAAAACTGGTAGGGAGATTCTATATATATAAATATACTTTTGGTGACATCAAGATACAAATCCTTCGGATTCAATTTCTAAATATTTTGGGGATATTTTTGAGGGCCACTACAGAAAGGGAGCCTTACTATAAAGGACTTGAAAATGTTGCCCAGGATTATTCTTTCTAAATACTTCCAGTTATAGAGAAGGACCAAAAATTTCCAGAAAATCAGTAAAACAATAAATAAAAAAATAATGTATTAACTATACAGTCCTCAGATAATATATTAACTCCATATTCCTTAGAATGCTGATTGTGTTATTGATGGTAAGATATTTATGAGCGGACCCCCAACATGTAAAATGAAAACAAACATTGAGGTGTAATTCTGGGTCTGTTCAGAGTGGGGCACTTACCTCCTGTCCCATTCGTAGTGACTGATGTGCTGCTGAGATTAGGTTTATCCAGTTTGGAGCTCCCAGGAGTATCACTACCTCCAACAAGAGTATGAGGACTTGCTAGGTCCTGCATTTCCATAGACCTGTTAGAACAGGAAGCAGCAGAGCACAAGTTGAAATTTCAGCAATCATTTTTAAATATATTTCATATATTACCCTACTAAGCACATGTGTGATCTCACAATAATAATTGAGACCAGTAGCTAAGACGTAAACAAGTAAACATATCAGTCCATCTAGAAATAAATAAGAAGAGCCTGCCTCCACAGTAAATTAGGCTTCGTAATTTGTGTGTTATTTGTAATCCTACAATTCCATAAATAATGTAAGGGGAAAGAAAACATACCCTGTCACCTTGACAAGTTAAGCTGATACAGAAACCTTCCCAAACTGATCACCTCTGCTTGATAAGCAAGAAATTCTGAAAATGATAATTCCCCAAACTTGGCATCTGCTGCCATCATTAAGGAAGAAATCAGGAGACAGAAATAAAGTGTGAACTCAAAACCAGAGCAGAAGCTTCCAGCTGACCTTGTTGACCCAAGGGGCTGAAAAATGAGCCTGAGGGCCTGAGAGCTGCAGTTGTAACACTTTTAATATCCATTCAGGAATGGAAGACTGACTTAAGTTTGTTCCAAGGAATGTGCTAGACTCAAAATAAGACTAGGATTCTTGAAAAGGCTGATCCTATTTTGAAAAGAAAACTAGAAAAAAGAACTGCAGAGTGGCCCCAGAGAGCTGCACTTGCTTACATAAAAGAAATATACAAGATAAATGAAAGTTCAGAGAACTTCTCACAAACAACTTGAAACACACAAAATACTAACAAAGGCTTTCAGCTGCTATAAATAACCAGATAGAAACCCAGACCTACAGGAAGGAATGAAGAGTAATGTAAATGTACATATACAGGGAAATATAAAAGGTTATTTTTCATTTTTCTCTTAATCATGAAAGATAGCCTTCTGAAGCAAAAATAATTACATTGTATTATGGGACTTATAATATGGTAGAGAAAGAAAATATATGACAAAGACAGCACAAACACTGATGGGGTGAAATTATATATTTTTAAGGTTCTTTTATTTGGAGTTACAGAAAACTTAGATAAGAGGGAAGTTTGGTGTGCATAAAGTAATTTCTATGAGTAATATTAGTAAGAAAAATAGCAACAGATAGAACAAAAAGCCAACAGAATACTTAAATAAAATTTTAAAGATTTTTTTTTCCCCTAGCTCCAAAGAAGCCAGCAGGAAAAAAAAGAGAAGGAGAAGAGAGAGAAAGAGAAAAGAGAGAAAGAGAAGAGAGAGAGGGAAAGAAGAGAGTAAAAGAGGGAGGGAAGAGAAGAAGTGGGAGGGAGGGAGAGAGGAAGGAAGGAAGGAAGGAAGGAAGGCAGGCAGGCTGGCTGGCTTGCTTACCAAGGTCACACACTCAAACTCAACCAGTAAATATTAATGAAATAAACACTCCAATGAAAAGCTAGATACTGTCAGATTAGATTACAAAATTGAGCCCTAACTATAGGGAGTCTACAAGAGAAGCACTTTAAATGTATGCACACAGTGATATTATGGTGCCCCACACAGGCATCCAGCTCTAGATATAAAATATATAATTTTAAAAATATATAATTTCACCCCATCAGTGTTTGTGCTGTCTTTGTCATATATTTTATTTCTCTACCATATTATAAGTCCCATTATGCAATGTAATTATTTTTGCTTCAGGAGGCTACCTTTCATGATTAAGAGAAAAATGAAAAATAACCTTTTATATTTCCCTGTATATGTTCTTCAGTCGAAGAACTCATTCCTACAGCTGCTGGTAGTATTACCAGCTGGTAGCTCTCAAGGGAGTTTCTTTCCAGGACTTGCCCTCAACTAAATAGAACCACTTTGCCCAAGATCACATGAGGCAGCCCTCACCTGCCACACATGATGTAGGAGTGTAATGATTATACTTTCTTTCTCCAAGAGTCATCCTAGTCTAGGGCCCCCCCATAAGACCAGATGAGACCTTCATTGCTACTAAAGTACAGATCAACATCGCCCAGTTCAACTCTGCTTTCTTTATGCCTTCAAAATGGACAGTAATGAAAGCACAACCCAGATAAACTCCTGCACAGAAATCTCCACCTCGGTGTCTGCTTCCTGGGATTCTGAATGGTGATAAGGCCCAATTAGGTTGAGGGCAAATGAATGGAAAATGATATGCCATGCCATGCAAATATATGAACATAAGAAAGATGCTCAGGTTATAACAATAGCACAGAAAATAGGCCTCAAGATGAAGACCATTAGCAAATATGAAGAGAGAAGTTGGAAGACGATGAAAAACAATAAATTCTTCGGGAAGACATAACAACCCTAAATGTGCTTTTACCTACAAGCAGAGCCATAAAATACATGAAGCAAAAACCTGATAGGACTATAGAAAGTAAATCCATGATCACAGTTAGAGCTTCTACAGCATGTTTTCACAGTGGCAAATAGAAAAAAGTAGCAAAAGATAAATTTAAAAGATATATATATAAGTTTTAAAAAGTATTATCACCCATCTGACCTAATTGATAGTTACAGGACACTAACACCCAATAATTATAAAATACACATTATTTTCAGGTACGTATGTGACATTTACCAAGGGACTATATGCTGGCTTATAAAATAAATCTTGATAAATTTTAAAATAGACATCTTACAGATATGGTATCTGACTATAAAGAATTCATTTAGAAAGCAGTGGTAATACGATACATCTTAAAAATCCCCAATATTTGAAAATTAAATACCACACTTCTAAATAATCTATGAGTCAAAGAAAAAATATTACCAGTGAATATAAAAAATAGGAGCAAATGATAATGAAAAGGCAACAAATCAAAACTTGTGGCATTCAAATAGAGTAATGGTTAGTGAGCAATAGTTTTATTACAAAAGAATAGTTATAGATGGAATGTAATAGTTTTATATTACAAAAGAGTAAAATCTGTGATTTGATTTTCACATTTGATCTGATTTCCACATTTAGAAACTGGAGAAAGAAAAGCAAATTAAACAGAAAGTAGGCAGAAGGGACCAAAAAAGAACAGAAACCACTGAAATAGAAAATCTATGACCAAAAGAGAAAATTTATAAATCAAAAAAAGGATAGTAGAAGTACTAATGATTTAAAAGGATAATAAGGGAATATTATGCCAATGATTTAAATTACAGATAATATCAGTGAATTTCTTGAAAGACACGCTTATACAACCTTATCCAATAAAAACAGAAAATCTGAATAGTTTTATATCAAACAAAATTCACATTTTTCATTTTTTTTTCACATGTACATTAATGCATTTATGGGGTACAATGTGCTGATTTCAAATAGAATTATGAACGTTTCCATCACACTGGTTAATATATACTTCGTCTCATTTACTTATTTATTGTGTTAAGACATTTATACTCTATATTTAATAGATCTGACATGTACCCTTGCATTATGCACCATTAAGTGTGATCCCACCACTTACCCTCCCTCGATCTGACCTCCCCCCCTCCCTGCCCATCCCACCTCGTCCCTCCTTCATCCTGGGCCATAGTTGTGATCTATTCTTCATATGAAAGAATTCACACTTTTCAAGGAAGAAAACTCCAGAACTCTATGTTTTAATTAGCGAAAGCTGGCAACATTTAAAAAAAAAAGATTTTTCTTTTATAAATTCTTTCAGAAAATGGTAGGAGGAAACACGCTTCACTCCATTGTAGGAGACCAGAATTGCCCTTACCCCAAACCTGACAAAAACAATTTTAAGAAAAGAAAATTATGAATCTATATTTCTTATAAACATAAATGAAAAAATATCTAACAAAATATTCTCAAATCAAATCCAGTAATAAAAAGAAATCATGACCAAGTGTGATTTATGGCAGAAATGTAAACCTGATTTAACATTTGGAAATTCATACAATTCAATATATTAACAGAATATTATTTCCATGAGTGCAGGAAAGTATTTGACAATATTTATCTTTTATTCATGATATAAACTTTTGGAAAACTAGGAAAATAAGTATTTTTCCTCCATCTGATAAAAACCACTCTTGGAAAATCTACACCTTATATTATATGTGTATTTAATGGTGACATATTGGATTATTTCCGAACCAATGCAAGGATGTCTGCTTTTCCTTGCTTCAACACATTTTACTAGCAATCTTAGGCAGTACAAGACAAAAACAAAGAAATAAAAGAGGCAAAGTTTAAAAGTTTAGGAAAAAACTTTAATTTACAAATGATATAATTGTTTATATGGAAAATTCTGAGAAATCCATTCCCCAAACCCCTAAAGCACTAGAACTCATGAGTGAATTTATCAAAGTTACATGAACAAATACCTTGCCAGTACTAAATAAATTATGAACTAAAATATCTGAAACTTCTCCACCTCAAACACTAAATATCAAAACAGTAGTTCTTTAGCAGGTTGGAAGTTGGGCTATCCCTGGTCCAGCTTCAGCTCAACTTAACTCCAGGACAGGTCTAAAGGCACAGACCCTCACCTGAACCATCAGACAGAGGAATGGACTCACAGGCATTATGAAATAAAACACAACAGAAACCCCATGCTTCAGTCTCTACTCATTATTTTGTATATAATATTCAGAATACTATAATACATGTATCATATATATATGTGTGTGTGTGTGTGTGTATATATATATATACTATTTTTTTTTTCTGAGAGTCTCACCCTGTCACCCTGAGTAGAGTGCCGTAGCATCATAGCTCTCAGCAACCTCAATCTCCTGGGCTCAAGTGATCCTCATACCCCAGCTTCCTGAGTAGCTGGGACTACAGGTACTTGCCACAATATCTGGCTAGTTTTTCTATTTTTAGTAGCGATGGGGTCTCTTGATCAGGCTGGTTTGAACTCAGTTCACTTCAAGCAATCCACGTGCCTCGACCTTCCGGAGTGCTAGGATTACAGGAGTGAGCCGCAGTACCTGGCCTACTATAAATATTTTGAGACATAACAAGAAGCAGAAAAATCTGATTCCTAGTGGAGAGATAAGTCAGCAAATGGAAGGAGACCTATGTCACCTATGTCACCACCCAGGTTTTGGAATTAACAGATAAGGATTAAAAAACTAATATGAACATTTTAAATAACTTATGGCAAAAGACACAACATGTAAAGTTTGTACATATCTATGTATCACATAGATACATACGTATGTACGTCACATATATGTGCCATATATTGATCTATACATATAATTCATATGTATATGTCCACAACTAATCTACGTATGGCATATTGAAGAGAAAAGGAAACTTTGAAAAAAGGACCAAATGAAATTTCTGCAATGAAAATTACAATACATTAAATAAAAAAATATTGCGCATTGGATGTGGTAAAAGAAAGGATCAGTAAATCTGAAAGTGGGCCACTAAAAATTATATAAACTTAAAGTGCAGAGACAAAAGGTTGGGGGAATTCGAGGGCAGGGACTGAATTGAGTACAAGTAACCTGTGGAATAAATCAAAGCCTCCCTGTGATACCATCTAACCCCAGTGAGAATGACCCACATCTCAAAATCTCAAAACTGCAAATGCTGGTGTGGTTGCGGAGAGAAGGGAACACTTTTACATTGCTGGTGGGACTGCAAACTAATACAACCTTTTTGGAAGAAAAAATGGAGAATCTTCAAAGAACTCAAATTAGACCTCCCATTTGATCCTGCAATCCCATTACTAGGCAGTCTATCCAGAAGAAAAAAATTCTTTTACCATAAGGATACTTGTACTACATTGGTGTTGCAGCTCAATTTATAATTGCCAAAATGTGGAAACAACCTAAATGCCCACCAACCCAGGAATGGATTAACCAGCTGTAGTGTGTGTACACCATGGAATACTATTCAGCCATTAAAAAGGATGGAGACTTTACATCTTTTGTATTAACCTGGATGGAAGTGGAACACATTCTTCTTAGTAAAGCATCACAAGAACGGAGAAGCAAAATCCTATGTACTCAATTCTGATATGAGGACAATTAATGACCTAGTACACGGTGGGTGGTGGGAAAGGGGAGAGCAGAGAAAGGGAAGGGGGGGTCATGGTGTGTGACACAATTTTGGGGGGCGGGACACATAAAAGGGACTGTACCTAACAAATGCAATCAATGTAACCTGGTTCTTTGTACCCTCAATGAATCCTCCAAGTATAAAGAAAAAAGAGAAAGAAAGAAAGAGAATGACACAGAACAATATTGGCCTAAATAATGGTCAGGTTGATAAAATATCTCAGATTGCATGTGAAGCCCCCACACTGTACCCCATGGTTGAACTAATGTACACAACTATGATTCAATAAAAAAAAAAAAATTATTCCATATCTGATGAAAAGCATCACATCAAGGAGCCTTAAATTACTATGAACATCAAACAGAAAAAAGAAAGGAGAACTATAGCTAAGCACATCAGAGTCAAATTCTGAAAATAATAGTGGCCAGTCACAAAGAAGCAAGGAGGGGACAGTTACAGCTGATTTCTCATAAATCCAAAACTTAGCTCTTATAGTTCCCCTTGTGTCAAATATCATCAGTGCCCTCGTGTCCCAAATCCTGACATTCACAATGCTCCCTAATGCCTTCAGCTTTATCGTCAAACAAGCACCTCTCATATCACTTGTATTGAAAATGATTGCTGGAGGGCACTGGGGCTCATGCCTGCATCTTGGGAGGCCGAGGCAAGTGGATCCCTTGAGCCCCGGAGTTCGAGACTGCAGAGAGCTGGGATCACACCACTGCAGTCTCTAGTCTGGGTAACAGAGTAAGACTTCATCTCTTAAAAAGAATAAATAAAAAAGGAGAAAGAAAGGAAAAATGATTGCCTTGCTATTGTCAAATGGGCTACAATTCTGTCTTCACAAATTTGCATCTTTCATATGGAATGATAGCTCCTGCGAACCAGCTTAATTAATTTTTAAACAGCTCAAAAATGCTTCTTTCTGCATGAAGGTTTTTTTCTGGCCCTCAAAACCAGAAGCCATCTTCTGGTCTTCCTGCTATTCTTTTGTCCTATTATTATTTTTACCTTCCCCTCCAGCCCTCCTCACAGACTGCCCTCATTTATCATAATTTGCATACATGCTCTTTCTTGAGAACAAATTTTATTTTTTATTAAATCATAAAGAGATAGATCATGTATATATTCACTCATTTATGCTGACTTCATATACAATTTGGAATGCTTACATCATACTGGTTAATATATCCCTCATCTCATTTACTTAGGTTAAGACATTTACACTCTATACTTAATAGATTCATCATGTACCCTTGCGGTATGTACCATAGTTGTTTTCAAAAATCTGCCACAGGATGTTACTCCAAGATTCTTTTCTATTTTTTACATTTGTAACTCCCATAATGCTCTTCATATTAAAGATGCAATAAACACTGTCTTGGCACCCGTAGCTCAGGAAGTAGGGCGCCAGCCACATACACCAAGGCTGGTGGGTTCAACCCCAGCCTGGGCCTGCTAAACAGCGACAACTGCAACCACAAAAATAGCTGGGCAATGTGGCAGGCGCCTGTAGTTCCAGCTATTTGGGAGGCTGAGGCAAGAGAATCGCTTAAGCCCAAGAGGTGGAGATTGCTGTGAGCTGTGACACCATGACACTCTTACCAGGGCAACACAGTGAGACTCTGTCTCCAAAAAAAAAAATGCAATAAGCAGTTTTCAAATTCAGTAGCTTCCAAACTACTTTGACTGGGGCCTAGTCATTGAATTAAAAAGTAAACACTTTAAATATGTATGTATATACTGACTTAGGTATAATTTACATATTCTAATTATTCTGTATATTTTTAATATAAGCATATTATAAAGTATGTTAAAACATAAAGCTAGAAAGGAAGTGGTAAGAATGACATAAATAACATTTTAGTTATTTAGAGTGTCTCTGTTTACCTGGGGCCTTGGGCCATGCCCAAGTCTATGCTAACAATATGATTTTGGTGGGGGTTTTGGATCATACAATATCAGTCTGACTTTTGAAGAGGCTAAAAACAGTAAAGAAGGTCAGCCTCATGGGTGGTCAGATATGCTTACGTAATTGACCTCCAGTAAAATCTCTGGACAACAAGGCTGGGATGAGCTTCCATAGTTGGCAATACTCTGTATACATCTGTCACACATTTGTTGCTGGGAGACATTAGTATAATCTATAGAACTCTACTGGGTGAAGGCAACTGCAAATTAACTCCTGGTTTCTCCCGCAATCTGCCCTGTGTGCCTTTCTCTTTGTTTATTTTAATTTGTATTCTTTTACTCTAATAAGCCATAATTGTAAGTCTAATAGCTTTTCTGAGTTCTGTGAGTCCTTCTAGCAAAACCGAACGTGATTTTGAAGACCTTTCAACTACCACTTCAGAATTCTACCTAGGGACATTAACGAGACCTCAGTACAAGAAGAGGACAGACCGCTGTCTTGCTGAGTTGATGGGACAAAGATTGGAATTTGGAGAAGCTAGGGTGTCTAGAATTTGTGATACAGATAACCTCATGGCGGAGACTTACTCTGCGGAGTTCCAAAAATCTGCATAGAAACACCCTGAGATGCTACTGGATATTAAAGATGTGCATGGAAAGGGTAACATTCCCTGAAGCTGGAATGAACCACCATAGAACTATGAGTTGAACAATTTTAAGAAGTCACACAGGACTCAAATGATGTTTAGCATTCAGTGAAAAATCCCACAGGAGTCCCAGCTCCAATACAAGGCTAAGCTTGTCCCCCATGGAGTCTAATCCAGACTGTCTAATAGAGTTTACAAACAAGCCTCAAAAAACTCCTGCTGATTTTCTAGTAATCTTTCTGACAGATTGAACAAGGTATAATACTTTTTAAAGCAAAAGAAAAAATCAAGCATTGCATAATATATAAATCAACATCTGGTAAAATGTTGTTAGACGTGTAAAGAAGCCAGAAAATGTAACCCATAAACCACAGAAAATTAGAAAATTAAAAGCACACTCATGAATTACAGCAATGATACAACTAGTGAACAATTAACATAAAAAATTCTAAATATAGTTAGAAATTAAAAGCATGTGCATAATGAGGAAAAATAGTAAGATATAAAGAAAGTCAAAATTCTAGACCCCAAAATGCAAAAACCAAAATTCCACTAGATGGAATTAGCAACAATTAAGGAAAAGACTATGGGAGGTTGAGACAGGTGGATTGCTTGAACTCAGGAGTTCAAGACCAGCCTGAGCAAGTCTCTAAAGAATAGCTGGGCATCGTGGCAGGCGCCTATAGTCTCAACTACTTAGGAGGGTTAAGGCAATGGGATCACTGGAGCCCAAGAGTTTGAAGTTGCTGTGAGCTATGAAGCCCCAGCACACTACCAAGGGCAATAAACAGAGACCCTCTCTCGAAAATAAAAAAAAAAAAAGAAAAAGACTATGAAAGAAAAGATGAGTAAATGTCAAGACAAAGCAAAATAAAATATCCAACTTAAAGGATGAAATAAAGATGGTAAAATATACTGACAATGATACACTACACGCATGTGCATACAGCACCCATACACAACCAATCCCAACTAACGCAATCACGATTCAATTTCTGAAAATCAGTAATTAAGATGAAAATATTAAAAGTAGCCAGATAATTATTTCAGAGACTTTTTGTCAGAAATGATGCAAGCTGGAAGGCAATGCAAACAAGATTGGGGAAAAATATATGCATATATATTAGCTGAGAAGTTTATATCCAGTAAAGAAGATATTGCTTAAAAATAAAGGCAAAACTTTTTTTTATATGGGCGAATTTGTTTCCTGCAGATCCAGCACAAGAAATGGTTAAGGGAAATTCTTCAGGCTTAAAGAAAGTGAGCGCACAAAAGCAGGAATGTCTGCCTGTTTTATTCTCTTTCACAAGGGGGCCCGAAAGGTACTTTCTCAAGAAATACTTGATAAATGAACAAATGAGTGAAATGATGTGTAAGCCATGTCTGTGTTAGAAAATATTGTGGAATCAAGTATGTGCTCGTGAATAGGGTGAATTTGAGGATGAAACCCTGGGAGAAATGATGGCAGTCAGGGAATCCAAAGATTTACCAATCATGTTGGCAACCAAAGAAAAAGTGATATGAAATCGAAATCCAAGTATAAAGAGGGTCTCAAAAAAAGTAAAGTAGTGTCCGTAGCACAATCCTGATAGTAGATTTAATGGCTGTAAACAATGAATGCTTATGATTTTATACTGGACCCACCCAACACAGACTTTTAGTTTAACTAATCAAACAAATTACACACAAAGCACTGTCACAGGTGTTAGGATTGCTGAGTGAAGAAAACCTGGCCCTGTCCTCAAGGAGTCCGCAATCTAAATGGTAAAGCAGAGCACCTGCGTTGAAACTGAAAGTACTCCTGGGGGATGACTTATTTGAGTTGAGTAGTGCTGGGGTTCTGAAACTGTCTGCTATCTAAATTTCAGAATCTCTTGGTATGTCTGGAAATTTCACTTCTACACTGCTGGTGGGAATGCATACTAATACGTTCCTTTTGGAAGGATGTTTGAAGATTACTTAGAGATCTAAAAATAGACCTGCCATTCAATCCTATAATTTCTTTACTAGGTATATACCTGGAAGACCAAAAATCATATTATAACAAAGACATCTGTACCAGAATGTTTATTGTAGCCCAATTCATAATTGCTAAGTCATGGAAGAAGCCCAAGTGCCCATTGACCCATGAATGGATTAATAAATTGTGGTACATGTATACCACGGAATACTATGCAGCCTGAAAGAAAGATGGAGACTGTACCTCTTTCATGTTTACATAGATGGAGCTGGAACACATTCTTCTTAGCAAAGTATCTCAAGAATGGAAGAAAAAGTATCCAAAGTACTCAGCCCTACAATGAAGCTAATTTAATGGTTTCATATGAAGGCTATAACTCAACTATAGCATAAGAATATGGGAAAGGAGGGGAGGGGGGAAGTTGGGGTGGAGGGAGGGTAATGGGTGGGGCCACACCTATGGTGCATCTTAGAGGGGTACAGGCAAAACTTACTAAATGCAGAATACAAATGTCTTCATACAATAACTAAGAAAATGCCATGAAGGGTATGTTAAAGAGTTTGATGAAAATACTTCAGATTGTATATGAAACTAGCACATTGTACCCCTTGATTGCACTAATGTGCACAGCTATGATTTAATAAAAAAAAAAAAAAAGAAATTGAAAGTACTCCAAGTGTCCAGTAAGTGGAACAGACAGAAACCTACGTAAACTTAAGAATCTAGAAAATTGTCCCAGAATTTGATAGCCAGCTCTTGACGAATTCAAATCAGGGATCCTGGGGGAGGCAACTGACGAATGATGGCACTGGAGCCACAAAGTAGTGCAGGGGCTCATGGCCAATCTGCACTGCATGCAGGACGGGGAAGGAAAACCAGGCGGGAATGAAAGAATGGAGCAGACGCCACCGATGGAGCAAGAGGAAGCAGAAAAGGCTGCTCTTGCAAAACAAAAATACCAAAATCAAAATAGCCTTGGCATTTTTACATTCTGTCCACAGGAAAGCAGAATGCAATGATCTGAATCTTTACAAGTTAGTCTCTTTTGCTGAGATTTGTTTTAGAGGTTGACATTTCTTCCAACTTCCAGAGCCTTTGGAGAACAGAGGCGCCTTACTGCCACCAAGAATACAGCAAGGATACTCCTGTACTTCCTTTTGTGTGTTTTATAATTAATTGTGATGCTTTAGATTCTTTTTACATCTGATGTATACAAAATATAATGTATAAACTTTACCTTCATATTCAGTGGCAGAAAATAATTAACAGGTACCAGTTTTTACTGACTGTAAAAACATATTGTAAAACTGTCATACATATTGTATAACACATTCTATGCTTGGTATTTCACATGTATTATCAACCTTAATCTTTAAAATAACACATTGATATACATATTATTTTTCTGTATTTTAAGAATGAAGAAATTTAGGCTCAGAGAGGATACACAGCAGGGCCAAGATCACACAGGTAAAAAGCAAGAACCTCAGACTTTGAATTCATGTTTATCTGATGCCAGAGCTCAGATTCTTACTATGTATGTTTTCTATTTTAGGCAACTTTAATTATTTTACACTATGAAGCCACAGTCAGGAGTGCACATCCCTGTAATAAAACATTCTGCATAGTTTTAAAAAATGGCTAAAATTAAGAGAGCATCTATTCTGCCAACTCACTCTACAATGCTCACTACGATATTTAAAGGAGACTGTCATTCCCTCTCCAGACGTCTATTTTCACCCCTTTTTAGGGGTCTTCATGTCATAAAGCCATATGAATATTAGCATGTGTCCGGACAATATAAAAAATGAATTTATACATAAAACAAAAATTTAAAAAAGAAAAGAAAGAAGATTTCAAAAACACATGCAACTAGTTTCTTGGCTCTTCTTTGCAATTTTTCTGTGGCATAAATGAAATTTATTTATAATGGTCTGAAATATCGTCTTCAAACCCAAGGTGGGGCAAGGCACATTTGTGTGCTTTTGAGTCTATTCTAACTCAGAACCCGTGATTCATTCTATATAGATCCTGGTAATGAGTCATGGCCCTGCTTATTTTTAGGTTGTCTCTATTAGTTGCTTATAACCCAACAAATGCAAAACTATCCCAGACTTTCAAAGACACTCATGCTGGATTTTCTTTTTCACTTAAAGTAGACAATATGCACGTTTGGCTCTGTCTCCCAGATTGAGAATCCACCGAAATAGCAAATTAGTGTTTGACCCTCAGAATGAATTTTAGGGCCAAAGTTTAGGTATTCCCTTTGCTCACAACTTCCTTTTCTATATAGTGCAAGTCTCAATTGTCCTTAGCTGAAAAGCGGGAGTAACAACATCAGCTTCTACTCACATAATTAGAGGGTAAGGTACCATCCAATGGGGGGGGGGGTTGATTTCTATCTTAAATAGGCCGGTGTACTAAGTAGGTGCTAAAGAATGAATATTAAAGCATGAATAGAAAAAAAGCAGATGAAGTGATTTGAGTTACTTGGAGTCATATGTAGTCTAGTTTAGCAAACGACTCTTGAGTATCTATTGTATCGTAGGTATAGGTCTAGGAATACAAAATACCTTCGAAGAGGATGCAGGCTAGTTGGAAAACAATGGGCTGGGTGGAAGGAGATAGGGATTATTTCCCTGATGGAAACGTGCATGGAGGTTTTCCTATCTGCAGTTGCAATTTTAAATCTTCCAAATGAGTGAGGGGGATGCATGTGATTTTGTGTGTGTGTGTGTGTGTGTGTTTGGGAAGCAGAGGAGGGGATACCCTGTGTCAACAAAAGAAGATACAGTGGTAAATGGTCCACAAGGGTAAAGAAAGATATTATGGAAGAAGAAATAATAAAGTAACTTGGTCAACTTAGATCAGATGACAAACACGAGGGCATGTCACTACTGAGTACCAGGCCCCACTTTCTGGAAAATGTGCAGGCCTTTAAAACATCAGGTAACAACACCAGGTCATGTTACATCAACCTATTTCAGATGAGGATCCCAGAGCCACTTGTCACAGTCACAGCCCTGAGCTGATGACTCGGTGACTCCGCCAGCATTGAGGCTGGGAGATGCAGCTCCTCTCTGCTGCACGGTGTCTATATCACTGACCAGGGGGACAGTCAGTCCTAGAGGGAGGCCCTCGGCCACTCATTTCCCTAGACACGGTCAGCTGCAGAGACAAGAAATGGCAGAGGGAAGAAGACTCTTACCAAGGGTCAGGGAGGTGGGTGACGCAAAAAGGAGGGGAGCTGGTCTTGGACTGGCCAGTGACCTCATGGCTGTCTGTGAGGCCAGCATGAATGCTTGCAGTGCAAGTGACCCATCTGCCAAGTGACCTCCAGTTCTGGATTAACAGCAAATAAAGCCATGAACGCACTGTTCTGTGGACTCTTGCACAACACTTTCTTTCCAGGGCTTTCTGGTCTACACTTCTGGCCCTTTGTTCACTCCAAAAAATCATTCATATAAAACATGTCAATCCCCACCCTGATCTCTCCCCAAGAAATGGGAGAAAATACTTCAAAAAATATAGCCAGAAGCATTTCTTTAAATTTTTGTTTTTAAAAGCCCCCGTTCACTGGAGAATAAAGGAATAAACAAAAATCCAATGGGTTCTCTAAACATTATTTGAAGGGAACAGACTCAACTTTCTGTCAGATCAGTTACAAACTATGGTTAATGAAGCAGGAAATTATTTTCCTCTACCAAGTAGTGGGGCAAAGCCATAAAGCCACAATCAAAACATTCAGTGCTAACAACTGTAACAAGAAATACATCAAACCTTTTTGTAAGAAAAATAACTGTCCTGGTAAGGATCAACCATTTTATAGGCTGAACGAATCTGAATTTTTCAGTATTAGAACATTGAACTGACAAGAGCAAAGACTGACATGTTAAACAAAATAGAGGTGGTTACTTATTAAAGTGACACAATTTCTGGCTCTGAAGAGATATTAAATGTCCTCAAATACAAAATACCACATTATATTCGAGCCTATCCTATCAACTAAAACCTGAGTTTTAAGCTTTACCTT
Source organism: Arctocebus calabarensis (assembly GCA_963573935.1). NCBI lineage: Eukaryota > Metazoa > Chordata > Mammalia > Primates > Lorisidae > Arctocebus > Arctocebus calabarensis. The sequence continues at coordinate 6,865 of CAUYON010127253.1, read as the reverse complement.
TGGCATTTACCAGTCTCAAAATCAGAGATAATAATATCCACTGGAAAGCTGCTGTGTGAATTACGTAAGATCACACACAAAAAGTACGGAGTGTGGTATGTGCATGCTTCACAATCGTTGGATAGATTACTGGAATTACTTCTACATCCCTGACAGTGAATGCCCGGTTTGTCTGTTTGGAAACTTGTAGTAGCAAGAAAATCATTTTCTTAAGAGCCAGCCCATTTCATTTTATCGTCACTTATCTGATTAGGAAGTTTTCTAGCCAGTTTCCTTGGAACTTTGATCTTAGAAGAAAATTCGCCTGTCAACACAGGTCAAGTCTAAACCTTCTTTCAAACATCCAAGAGCCCTTCTCACCCTCTAGTCCCTCAGTCCACTTACACTACGTCCAACTCCTTTATCTCCTTACAGTTCTCATCCAAAGAAATCCTGGGATTCGTCTTAAACTACAGGCCCCACAAACATGCAGTTAGGGCACAAAACATGACAAGGCATTGCTTCTCTCTGCACCTGTCAGTAGCCTGAAGGGTGCATTGGCTTTGCTCCCGGCCACTGTATAATCCTAACTCATGCTGAGACCCAGCCAACGGGATCCCTCAGTCTCTGTTCCATGTGATGCCTCAGACTTGTGGTTCTCAGCCCCCTGTTAGGAACCGGGCCGCACAGCGTCACCACCTGCTCTGCCTCCTGTCCCATACCCTATTCCTTCACCTCCTCCAGGTTTGTGGAAGAACTGTCTTCCATGAAAGACAGTTCCTGGTTTCAAAAAGGTGGGGGACTGCTGCTTTAGAGCCATTTCTTCACATGCTGTTGGCATTTGGAATCCGAATAAGCAGCTAGCTTTTCATGTGTTCCCTCTAAATGCCACCTCGTTGGACTGAGTACCTTGTTTCAGCTTGTCCTATTAAATCCTGACTCAGCTTTTCAATATACCAGTTTCCCAGTTAAGTTCTCTGTCACTCATGAAATTTCTTAGGATACCCATGGCACCCTTACAACAAACATGTTGAATAGGCTGACGCCAAGGCCAGGTCTTAAAGAGGCATTTGGTATAAATCCGTATAACTGCAATTATACATGTGTATATCTATATAAAACTATGCTTAATTTTTCCATATATGTTAGGTATAATACATGCCTTTGCTGCTTCTTTCTGGTATTTCTAGCACAAAGACTATGAGGTTATTCTGATATATGCCTTTTGCCTAGAGAACTTATGCTGGGTTCTCATTATCATGTCCCCTAATTTTACATTTAATTATCTTAGAATTTCATTTTAGAAACAATTCATAAGAAGTTCACTAATCGATAGTTTATTATATCATATAAAGAAATAATAAGAATGGTTTCAAAAGCAAATCTGATGGTAAAATATACATAAGAAATGTGCCTTACAGAGAAAGAGAGAAGGAGGGCGGGGGTGGGGGGAAAGAAGAGCAGAGTGTGGGCAGGAGGGAGGGGGTGGGGGAAGGAAGAGCCAAGAGAAGAAAGGGGGAGGGGAGTGGGGTGTGTGACACACCTTTTGCGAGCAAGACACAGGTATAAGAGGGACTTTACCTAACAAATGCAATCAGTGTTACCTGGTTTCTTGTACCTCAATGAATCCCCAACAATAAACAAAAAAATAAAAATAAAAAGAAGAAGAAGAAGAAGAAAGAAAGGTGCTCTATTAGATTAACAATGGGATTGAGAATCAGGGACATGAATTTAAGTCTATGATCTACTACCTAGATAAAGTTAATGAGTGTGTGTAGTTTTGCAATATCTTCTCGGGTTTACAGAGCTCGCTAAATAGAACAGCCTCTTCCATACACAGGCATTCTGTAGCCCTCCTTTCTTTGCCAAGACATTCCGTATCTTTACGAGGTTACTCAACCCATTCACTCTGAGTGCAAGGAAGTTAGCACCTGCCACGGGAGATCAGAATGTGACATGTGACGGGAGGGCCCTGTGATAAGTGCCTGACCTTACGAAACAAAAATAAACCTCCAAGAAAAAGATGAAAAGGCAACAATAGACCAACCAGTGTATTGTATGATCCTTAATAAAAGCAATTAAAATTCCAATCCATAGCAAGCTGTGGTCAAGGCTGTATAGAATTCACAGAACAGTAGTACCAGGAGACGTCAGGGAACTCCCCTATTGCCTCAACCTCGTGACACTGTAACATGATAGTCTGCATGAAAAAAAAAAAAGACAACCAGCCATCTTAGTGATAGGAAGCGGGGCCCATTTCTCATCTGGTGTAATACTCCACAGAGCAAGGTCCAAACACAATGCAAAGCCCTGAAATCAGCAGGGCCTGAGCACTCTGACCAGTGCCAAAGAGCAAGATGAGAAATGGGGCTGGCATAAATATTCAATTGGGAAGTCATGGCCAATCTCCCTGCACTGTGTGTTTAGTGCAACTCAAAACTGCTCCACCTGGTCCCTGATGGCTCCCCCAAGTCTACCAGGGGCTGGCAGCTGGAAGGCAGGCTGAGCCTTGGAGAGCTTTTAATTTGCTATTGCACCAGGGGTGGGGGGGTTGGGGGGGGCAAGAGGGATGACAATGCATATGCTTGGATTCAATTACAGAGCTGCCTTGTTCCCAGGTGGGAGGCACCACTGACTGAGGAGAATTCAATGCTTCCGTTTGCTAAGGTCCCCTAGGAAATGACTGGTGGCTTGCAAAAGCTGGGCGTGTGGAATAATGCACTATGGTCTGTCCTCAGGACAAAGATCTCAGCCAAAGAAATCAATTAAATTGAGTATTTTGTCAGGCTCCTGTGCTATCTTTGCTTTTTATTTGTTTTCCAAAACAAAATCATTCTATAACTTCTGCTTCATGAATCTCACTGCCCAAAAGATTTTTAAACACTGTATAAACATAGGTGTGTTCCAACTATGAACACTTAAGGGGAATACACAACGTTCTACATTTAAAGTACTGGAACAGTTCGTAAAAGCTTCTCCAAAGATATCTACAATGTAATTCTTTCTTTACAATCAAATGTTATAATGTCATTAATTTTACGGACACTGCTTAATAATCTGTGGTAAGCTGTCCATCCTGAAGGGGGAGGATGCACTTCACACCGTATCTGCTACAAGGCAAAGTTAACCAATACAAGCTGTGACTGCAGAAGAATAGTTAACTAGCATCAACTGGAAAACTTCTATATGAATAGCTACTATGCTAATCACAAACCACAATTGCCAAACTGTTAAAGTAGATCTTTCTGTCTGAGTGCTATTACTCAGACAACATTCCTAGGGAAATAGCTTTATTTTATTATATATTTACAAGAAACAAAAAGTTGCATTGCTTCAACGCAGGGCCATACTTACCCTATAAGGGCTATTCTTCCCAAGGCAGTCAGAGGGACAACCAGCTCAGTCAAATCGGCCCTCTGTTCTAAACCCTCTACCTTCCTGTGCCTCCTATAATAACCCTCACTCCCTTGTAGGGGCTCTAAAGGACTTCACTTCCATACGTGACACGCTGATATCCCTTTCCTTGACCTCATCTCATAAGTGATCCCCTCCCTCAGGGGACCCCAATCTTCTATATTCTATCTCCCCAACCTGACCTGCCATTCTTCAAACACACTTGGCGTGTTGTTTTCCCAGACTAAGGCCTCCTCTGTGCTTGATTTGTCTTTTATCTGGAACACAGTTCCTCCTTACCCTGTTACTGAGCTCAAACACCCCCTCTTTAGAGAACACATCCACCCAGTAATTGCCTACTGCCTTGCTTTATTCTTCTGCATGGTAATTATCCTCCTGACACAATATACATTCATTTGTCTCTCTGGCTAGAATGAAAACTCCACAAGCACAGGGAGCCTAGCACAGTACCTGGCACACAATATATGCTCAATTAACATGTTAACTGTATGAATAAATTTTTCAGTGATGTCAATTGACCCACAGAGACAGGCCTCGTAACCTCGGCTTTATTGCACTGTTCATTATTAATAGGTTTTTTGTGGAACAGTTTAATCGAATCTGATTGACAGAGAATCTCATGTTTTTCATCCTTAAATATGAAAAATAGAATAATTTAATAATTAATGAGTTTCTATAATGTATTAGGCACTGTGCTTTCTCTAGTTTGATAAAAAACACACAGTTCTACTTTAATCATTAAAATGTTCAAACATGTTCTTGCATTCTCTGCAAGTACGGATTTTAGCCTAAGACTAAGCAAAGAAGTAGAATGTAAACATATTTTATTGATATTTAAGATCTTTCCTAAACATACACATATAACCCTAAAATATAAATAACATTCTCTTTTTTAAAATATTTATGAAGTCCACCAACTCTGTGGGATAAAAACAGCTTTCTCTGTTCCTCTTTCAATTGACAAGAACTCAGAGGCTTGACAAGTTAACCAAGTTCATACAATCCTGACTCCCCAGCCTGACCTGCTGAACTCTCCTGCCCCTCAAGAAAGCAAAGGTTCTCAAGTGACTTCAGTTCAAATATTTCACAAATATCGACTACATGTTACATTCTGAGCTAAGGGCTTCAATAATGTGGATAGTAATTTTTTTCTTTCAAAAAATCACAAAATTGAGGAGGGAGTTGCTAAATGGCCTTAGCCATGACAAAATATAGGTATCATTGTACTACTCTAAATCCAAGAACCTGCATCTATTTCTACTTTGAGCTACATACCCAGACTTGTAACAGAACTATCTTGAGCTAATCTCAACTTACAGTGATGCATAAACATTTCAGAAAACATACTGTTGATTAATGGACAGTGTCCGGTACAGAATCACAAGGAAGCAGCTCTGAAATTCAGAATTTAAACTTTAGAAAAATTCTAAATTTAAGCTTTAGAAAAATGAACATAGTGAGCTGCTGGTCTTATGATTTCACTTAAGAAATTACCTTTAATGTATCTTGTACTTTCATCAGAAATTCACTAAAATTTGGTCATAATTTCCTTCAGAGTTTTTTTTCTAAAGAAATAAAAACTAGTTGAACTCTACCGCATAGCAGATAATTTCAAAAATTTTTATTTATTTATATGATGAATGGTGTGTGTTTCGGGATCCTTCATTTTCCTTATGAACAAGAGGGACAAAAATTTTCTGCCTTTGTGAGGATATATATGTATATAAATTCTAGTATAGCGGAGAGAAAAATGTAATATATATTCAGAAATATATACAGGAAATATACATACACATATTATAATCTCTATTCACTTTGAAAATGTTATAGATTGGAAATATTAAAGGAGGTGTGATATAGATACTGAATTATAGTATAAAATAATCATAACTCTTTTTCTGCCACACCTTAAAAGAATGAGAGCTGTCTTGGGCCACACATTGAATACACAGACACTAATTCCAGCTGATGAGCCAAATTAAAGGTAAGGGCTTGCTCTTCTCCGTACCTAACATCACAGATCAGCAAAACTGGCCTCAAAATCTGCAAGGAGGCACTTGGGCCGCAGGTTGGGCACCCCTGGCTAGAGACAGAAAGGAAACATGATGAATGTGCCAACTCCAGCAAGGCAGTAATCATCATTAGAATTAGGACAGATGGAAGAGAGAGGACATGGTATCCAGGCAAAATAATGAATCAGAGCCCTGGAACACAAGCTGGAATGAACACAGCTTGCCACGGTACTGAGAAGGATGGGCTAACCAGAATGGAGAATAGGGTAGAGAAGAGAAAAAAGTTTGATCACTAGTGTAGCTACAGCTTTTGGAAGCCAGGCATTGGAGACTGACAGGGACGCAATGTAATCAGAGCAGTTTTCTAAGAGATTAGTCTTAACTCATCTGCATTAGTACAGTTTAGAAAAAGAGGGAGCATTTACTGACAGGTTGGTTAGGAAGCTCAACTGCTCCACGCACTTTCATTTCTTGTATTTGTTTGCTTTATTTCCAAATTAGAGTTTAGATTTTACCTAGAGATATCCAGTTATTTCCAGATATATTTCCTGAACACTTGTAGATGCAGGCACTATCCCAGGTGCTTACTGATTTAATAACATGTTTAATGTTTTGCTCATGAGAAAATCTATAGGCATCTGTATTTTCTTCTAAGAAGTAGGTGATCAATTAAGTAAGTAGCTGCAAATAACATATGCCCAGCAACAGGGGAGTGGGCAGACGGACTGCAGTACTATCATCCAGTGGAATACGGATCTGAAACAAAAAGGAATGACCCAGGGACACATAGGTACAACAGAGAGGAATCTGAAAATGCTCATGAAAGGAGCTCTCTGGTTGCCAGGAGACCAGGGTAGGTGGAAGGGAGACTGGAGTAAGTTAAGGGGGAGGAGCAAACTTTCGGAGTTAAGGGGTAAGGTGACTATCTTGACTGTGGTGATGGATCCACTGGCATATACATATTTCACCTGAATATCTGAACTATGTGTGTTAAATAGACTTCCATAAAGCCAAATTTTAAAGCAAAAATAATAGGTGCCATTGTGTGGTGCATTACGGGCTAACTTGATTTTTTTTCCTTCTCTTTGTTTATATTTTTAATGATACTACAAAACTTTATTACATTTGAAATCAAATTCATTTTTTTAATTGTAAAAATGATAAAAAAGTGTATTGGCCAGGTTCTCACTATATGCCTAATAATTAGGAAATTACAAATTTAAACAATTGTGAAATATGTACACTGAAACAAACGCATCAGACTGGTAAGCACTACAAAATCAAATAAAGGTCAAATGTTAGCTGGAGTGTGGTAAAATGGGTCATCCTCACACTTCTGCTGGGAATGTAAATTAGCTCAGCCAATTTGGAAAGAAATGGGCATTACTTTGTGAAGTTGAAAAATGTGTTTTGTACTATTAATAATTGCCATGCAGGGTATATTAAACAGTTTGATGAAA
>CAUYON010127251.1:0-15370 GCA_963573935.1 Arctocebus calabarensis | reverse complement strand
GCAGGGAAGGCAGGGTCTGGGTGGTGAGCTGGAACCGAAACCAGAAAGGCAGGTGAGGGCTGGATTAGGAAGGGCTCAAGACTTCTTTTGCTTGAAAGATATAAATTTGCTTCATATTACGGGTGTATACATTGGATACTTTTTCTTCCCTTCTAGAGATACTTTGCTAAGGAGAACATCTTGAGTCAGTGACCACTCTCTGCCAGTCACTGTGCTAGTTTTAAGAAGCTCCCCACCCCCGAAAAAAGATGAAATAGGATGGATCCCTTTTTCTGATGGCCTGGTGTGGAGGACAGACATACATTAAGGACTGGTGATAAAATCTTCTGCAGCGTGGCTTGTGATACCGATGGTGATAGTTACCCTTCAGTGAGAGTTGGTGTCATGTAAGGTTGTTCTGTCTATATGTTTCACATACATTACGGAATTAGGACCCCTCCATGACATGGTGAGACAATTATTGCACTAAAGTACTTTAAAAATGAAGGAACCAAACTTAGAGGGATTTAATGTTACTCAAAAAGCCAGTCAGTGGTAGGAGCTAGAAATTTTGAATTAATGCTGGATTCCAAATTCTCCATTCTTTTCACTACACCATATGCAAAGGTGGTGCAGTCAGGATGTAGGAAAGCTTCCCTGAAGAGGTGGAGTTACAGCTGAATGGGAAGGTAAGAATTTGCCAAGTGGAAAGGAAAAGAGGAAACATGAAAATTTGTAGCTAATTTGGGGGCCAGTGAGCAGGTGTTCCTCCAGTTTTGAGTCAAGGCTGATGGCGAACCTGAACTAGACACCATTAGCAGAGAAGTTAGCTACAACAGGTGGAGGCTGCCAGTGAAGGGCGTTTGTACTTCAGCTGTAGGTAGTAGGAATCGTATGGAGGGTTTTAAGACAGGACTTTGAAGAATTATCGTTTAATTTAGAAATGTAACCAGAGGTCTTTTAGTTGCTAATATTTTATAATCTAGTGTCACGTGCCATTATACATTTTAAAGACAATTTAAGACAGAGGCGTTTGAAATATTAGTGTGTAGAACAAATACTATAGGGCTTATTTCCTATAATTAAAAAATTTTGGAATTCCATAATATTTTTTTCATATGAGATAACTGTTTTATTTCTTTTCCTTCCATACCAATTCTCTTCTTGATTCATGGTAGCTAAGTACCCAAATCTAGAATTATACATTTCATATTGTCACTTGGATACCACGATTGCACTCACTTTACATACATTGAAAACTGAGGTTCAGAAATCTGTCTCTTGCCCATGATCATATCTGTGGCTGAGATTTTCAATCCAATGTCCTTTTTATACAGTGTACCTTACCTTTGTCTTCATCAGTAAAAAGAATGATTTATATGTGTTGGTGCTATTATCTCCACGGGACAAAATGATGTGAGCTGAGATCAGAGTAGCTATGCTTATCAGACAGACAGTCATTGCATTAGGCTTTTTTATTTGTTTTTTTTTTTCCATGTGACCTCTGGTAAATTAAATGGAATGAGAAAATCAACTTATTCTACATTAACAATGCTGTTAAATTATTTTGACTCATTTTTGTGTGGGGTTTAATTACGTTTTCATGTTAAACCATTAATTTGAAAATGCCTCCTAGTACTTACAATGATATCTCATGTATTATAATAATTTCTTTGAGTGTATCACATAAAAACTGTGCTTGAGTTATTATGGCTTTTCTTGAGATGATGTTAACCCTCTGGCATGGTGCTAAAAGTGCCTTGCCATTTAAATACATTAGGCAGTGTCTCGATACATTTAATAAAGGATAGACCCTCAGAAGCCTGACATTGCATAAAAGTAAAAGAAATTTTTGCTTATACCAACATAAGAGAGACTTTTCTCCTGTATTTCCTTATAGACTTGAAAAATACCTCATATATTTTGAAAAATTAAAAACACAGTTCTATCATCATATTTCTACTAATATTTATGATAGAAGGCCTAAAGCCTATCTCTATTTTTATTTATTTATTTATTGTTTAATTGAATCATAGCTGTGTACATTAGTTCAATCATGGGGTACAGTGTGCGGGCTTCACATGCAATCTGAGATATTTTTATCAACCTGATTGACATAACTTTCATGAGATTTTTCTCATTTACTATGTGAAAACATTTTTGATCTGTATTTAGAAGTTTTCTCCTGACCCTTCAAATATGTACCACTCATGTGATCTCACCCTTTGTCCAAATGGAAGCTTTAACTATATGTGACAACTAGAATCATCAAACTTCCCTTTCTTCACCTTTTGTTCTGGGTGCTCATATTTGGATTCAGACGCAGAGTGCCAATTCTGGTCCTATTAATGTCTTTCCAATCATACCAAGTAAGTGCATTCAGAGTTTATGTGCCATGTTCAGCCATGGATTGGTTTAATCACTTTCATTTTGAATAGGAACATTCTTTCTGTCTCTTTCTCTGTCTGAAATTATAAGAATAGATTTAGTAAATATTTGGCTTCAGGTCAATAAACCTTACACTCAGATTGGAATTTTTTCTTTCAATAATTTTTTCTACCTTTGGACCCTTAAAGCCAAAGTTTTGACTAGTGGGATTTTCATTGCATGATTTGTTGCTTGGTTTTATTAGATTTACAAATGTGTTCATGATTCGCACAGAATTATATTTTCTTTGTAATTCACCGGTGCTCAATGGATGCATTACTATTTCTCACAGTTGGCTAACAGAGGGTTTTCAGTATCCAGCTAAGTTTGTTTTACTTATTTTTTTATTTCTGCTGGTGTAGGAGTTCAGATACAGTACGCAGGCTTTATTTGATGTTACTTAATGTCCTTGCTGACACAGAAAAGTTTATACATTGAGTAATAATATTCTCTGTTCATTGCCCAAATAGGCTAGGAAAAGCTAATCTTTAAAAAACAGCATCAATACGCGCAAGGCAGAATATGTGGAAATTATTTTTACTTAAGGAGATGGTGAGTAAAATTGAGTGATGAGAATGAGTTAAGAAAAACCGGTCCATAACCTGGTTAAAAACTGGCTGTCATTAGTACGCTTTCCGAGGTTAATGCTCATTTTAGGGTAAGTGCAACTCTGAAGAGATTTAAGAAAAGGCAGTATACATTTTCATTTCTGTTAGTAAAATTTTCTGCCTCCACAAGACTGCTTGGAAACTGCTTAGAATGAATTTTGCAAGCTACTTTCCATTTTATTCTGGGAAATAACAGGAACAGTTTGTCCAGGAAAAACAGAAGGTGACATTATAGGATGTTGTCTACCTAATGAAGAAGAAACATTTCTATAAATGTTTCAAATACCTTTATTAACATACAATTGACACGATAAACCACACCTGTTTACAGAACATAATTTTTCATGTATTGAATGTCTATATAGAATTCCTTTATTAAATAAATGATTTGACAATGTCTTACCTCATTTGTGGCTTATCTTTTCATTCTCCAAATAGTGCCTTTCAAAGAGTACATTTTAATTTTTATGAAGTTCAATTTATTAATTTTTCTTTTATTAATTTCACTTTTAGTGTTGTATCTAAGAATTTTTTACTTATGCCAAGATTATAAAGATATTTATTCTGTATTTTCTTATTAATTTTAAAAAATAATTATAGATTCTACATTTATGTAAATCTATTTAGAGTTAATTTTTGTATAAGACATGAGGTGTGAATTAAAGTTTTCCTTTTGCATAGGGACATCCGAGTGTTTCCATCATTATTTGTCAGAAAAATTACCTTTTCTGTACTGATTTGTCTTTACAACGTTGTTGAAATTTAATTTTCCCTATGTGTGTGTGTGTATTTCTGGACACTTCATTGTGTTTCATTAAGATATTTTTCTAACAGCCAGGTGTTGTGGTGGGTGCCTGTAGTCCCAGCTGCTCGGGAGGCTGAGGCAAGAGAATCGCCTAAGCCCAGGAGCTGGAGGTTGCTGTGAGCTATGTGATGCCACGACACCCTACCGAGGGCGAAAAAGTGAGACTCTATCTCTACAAAAAAAAAAAAAAAAAGATGTTTTTCTGTCTTTATAATAGTACTACACTATCTTGACTACTCTAGATTCAGTAGAATTTTAGAATATGTGCTACAGAAGTGAACACTCTAGATTCAGTAGAAACTTTGAAATTAGGTTGTGGCAGTCTTCCAAGTTTATTCTTGTCTTCCAAGTTCTTTTGGCTATTCTAGATCCTTTGCATTTTTGAGTAGATTTTAGAATCTGTTTGTCAATTTCTACCAAAAAGGGCACTGAAATTTGGATCATGATTGTTTTAAATCTATAGATCACTTTGGGAGAACTGACATCTTAATAATTTTCAGTCTTTGACTCATGAACATGGTATATCTCTCCACTTACTTGATGCTCTACGTTTCTCTTGGCAGTATTTTTTACTATTTATATCTTACACACACTTTGTCAGATTCACCTGACTATGTCATATTGTCATTATCGTAACTAGCACTTTTATAAAATTAATTGATTGTTGCTATTACATAGAAATGAAATTGAATTTTGCATATGGATGTATTATTCTGTACCCTTGTTAACAGCTCTTAAAAATAGATTATATTGAATTTTCTCTGTATTTCAATAATTTTATACTAAGAGCTTCATCGGTGGTTATGTTTGATATTTAGGGGCAAAGAACCCTTGGTCATTGCTTTGTCTAAGGTTGTCTGTGAAGAACTTAAGAATTTTATAGCAATTAACATTTAGATCACTAACAACAAAAGCATGATGTCATGAGAGTTATGGCTGGAATTCAAATGCAGTTAGGAAAAAAACAATAACCATCTTTGGCCAAAGAACATGACTAACTTGGATTTTAAAATAGTTTCCTACATATTGTTAATGCTCAATGAATATTAAATATTGGTATAGTTAAGTGGACTAAAACACTTCCTCCCAATATTGATTTATCTTCATTTAACATTTATCTTGTAAAGAAACAGAAAATGTATTGAGGCAGTCACAATGTCTTTTTCTTAGATCATTCTTTTCTGTTCTTTGTCCTTTAGAACAGTATAAAGAGCTTTAATTAGGATTAGCAACAGTATTCTGCCTTTATCAAAGTGCATTTAATGAAGGTGTTTGGGTTAATTTCTCCTGAATAATTTCAAGTATTAAAACTTTCAGGATGAAAGTTCTTTCAGGATGTTTACCAAGAACTAATCATAGCCACTAAATCGCTTCCAGAAGAAATCTGTTCAAAGAAAGATTTATATTGAAAGCCTTCTTTCTCTTGCCAATTTAAGGACATGGAAAAGTAAAATAACTAATTCTAACTTGCTTGAAAATTTTCTGATAAATATTTTCTTTTGATTTCTTTGCGGGAACCTGCTTTATAATAGAAAAGCTTATTATTTCATTCGTTAGGCAACTAGATAAGCATTTACTTTGAGGATTCATTCTTATCCCATAAGCCTGGATTAGACATTGTCCTGGATACTCTGCTTCTGTTTTTCTCCTACCATGGTGCTGCTCCTTGGGGTCGGTGATGCCTGTACAGTCTGTTCTGACTCTCAGCTCTGTGAGGTCAAGGGCCTCATCTCTCCTTCCAGTGCCCTGCACGGTCAAAAGGCATTCAGAGCAGCTGCTATTTCTAGATTCTATGAGTGGTGTCAAATCATCATGCATTTAGAATTGTAGTAGCCCAATTTTCATGCATATCAACATGACACGAGTAAATTCCAATATCAGTGGGCGAACCAAATGGAACCATTTTTTAAAAAAAATTAGATTATCTTTATGGCCAGGAAATTAAACATACTCAGCGTCATGTCCTGCTAATCCTGAAAATGGAATGTGAGTTAAGAATGCTTTGTTCTCCCAAATCACTAACTATGGTTAGCATATTGAAAATTATTTTGGGTTTCTGCTCATCAAACCATTCAAAATATGCAAATACCAATCACAAATGCACTTTCAAAGGAAAGGAAAGCAGCTAACTGTATTTTTTTATAGTATTAGTTATAATTAAAAGGAAATGAAGTTCAAAACTAATTTTTAAAATGCAGCTTATCCCTATGTATAGATGCAACCCTTCTCCCTGATTATAGAAGTTAAGGTAACAAAGAACAAAAAGTAAATTCCATTCTCCTCTGATTGCCTAATATTTAGATCATCTAATTCTTGTTTCCCAATTACTAAAAGTTTCTAAACTTTCCAGAAAAAGGAAACATTTTGCCTTTCATGAAAACTGTAAAAAGAAAGGAGAAAGCCCTTCACTGAATGACATAAGGTCACAGGTAACTCTAAATCTAAAGCAGGATGCATATATTTGAATACATGAATTTATTTGATCCTGAGTTGCCAATATTTGATATTTTAAATTTCAAAATCTTGTGACAGGAACAGGTTACCATAAAGTTTGGAGATACCAGTTGTGGTTAAGTTCCATACAGCAGACTGACTTAGGAGAAGGGCTTAAAGAGAGATTACAGGGATGTGTATCACAGTTTGGACTTCTTCAAAGCAGAGCCTGATACAAGGATTTCAGCCCAGGAAGATTATGTAGAAGGTGACTCCAGAAACAGGAGCCAGGGACCAAGGCAGAGGAGACCAGGGTGGAGGAAAAGCCCAGGTGCACGTGCATTATTAGTGTTACTATGGTAACTGATACACAAACAAGCATCGGATGCCACTGGGACCGCTGAAGGATATGCAGAACACCTCTCAGAATCCCCTTGAAAGACAGGGGACAGAGCATTTCTCTATAGTCTCCTATATTTTAATGGCTAAAGGCTGCCTCAAGGTCTTAACTACCCCTACTTCCAGACAGCACTTGTGGGCAGCAGAGCAGGCTCCTAAGAAGGAGGTGACGGTGAAGCCGGGAGGTGCACAGTTCAGACTTCAGAGCAGATGTGGTGCTACAAGTGTGAGCCCACACTGAACTGTCTGCGGGAACTGCAGCTAAAATGAGAAGTGGGGTGATGCGAGGCATTTTATACAGCCTGAAGTTCCAACACAAAGTGGAATAGAGATGAGGCCAGATAGGGCATCAAGTGGAAGGAAAACTAAGTTGTAGTTTTTGAGCAATAAATTAGTGCTAAATCCCTGCTGTGGCGCTCCCACCTTGTTTTGGAATTTCTCTTTCCTGAGTGAGCAGATCACCAGAGTGGAAATTGGAATGATTTGTAGTGCAGCTATGAGACTATGTAGTGTACACTGCAGAAGTAGAAATTACCTTTAGAAAATGTATGGAAATAAGAGAGAACATGGACTCTGGACAAATAAAGGATGGACGTGATACTAGAGAAACTGAAAAAAAGAATTCAAAGAGAACAGAAAAACAGAAGAAATTAAAAAGGGAGATGGGAGAGCTAAGGAAAGAAATTGAAGATATTAATAATAAAGCTATCACAAACATTAAAATCACATTAGAAGTAGTATCAAGTAGAATATATGGTGAGAAATGAGCCAGTGATTATTTATAATGCCCATAAGAGCTAATATTTACTTACTATATACCAGGAAGGCTTCTCAATATCTTACTCTTAGGTTCTCATTGAAACCTCAGAAGACGTCCATTGTTTGGGTTTTGTCATTATCCACATTTTGCAGATGAGAAGACCGAGGTGAGGACATTATACTTATGCTACATTTCTTTGGTAGGAGTCCCAATGATGTAAAATTAAATCATCTATGTGTGAAATCCTTTTAGCTCTGAACTCACTGCTAGACAATGTGGAACTAAGAACATAATGAGGAAATTACACAGATAAAACTCTGAAAGAAAATATCCACAAAGGCCAGAAAATGGAGAGGAGGTCCAGTATTTGCATCTTCATCTCTGAATTAGACACTGAGATAAACAGAAAAGGGCAAAGGGCTTTCTACACCTGAGAGACGTGAATTCACAAACCTAAGTTGAGCTGCATTCCAGGAAAAGTAGAATGATCAACCTCGAGGGGGAATATTGAGTAGATTTTATTATGCAAGATTAAATCAAGAATAGTACTGGGGCAATCTATCAGCAAAACCCAGTCACCTATAGAAGGGAAAAGTTAGGCTAACTCAGATTCTTCATTGAAATATGCAAGGTCCAGAAACAGTAGGTAATATATGCAGACTTCTGAGGTTAAAAAATTTATAATACAAAATTTAATAACTAGTTAAGTTTTCATTCATGAAAAGGCCCGAGGAAATCATTCTTAAGCAATAAAGGGCTTAAAGGATACGTTACTTCTAAAGAATTACAAGAGGAAAAAATCTGAGTTATTGAATTTTGTTAAGTAACCTATCTCCATTAGCTTTTGATATAAAACAAACCACCCAAAACCTTAGTGGATTAAAGCAATGGCTGTTTAGCTCAGGGTTCTGTGTGTAGACTGAGCCTCTCTTCCTGTCTGGGAAACGTCACTGATTTCTTGGGCCCACGTGCCTCTGCTTCAGGAGCCGGTGCCCTGGCAGTGGATGATCTGGGGGGCCTCACTCACACGTCTGAAGGTTGGCGGGTTGTCAGCTGGGCAGCGGGAGTGACCAGGCCACACGTCTCTCTCTGTCTCTGAGACCACGCCAGACTTTGTAGGTGAAGGTGGCAGAAGTCCCAAATGCAAATGTCACCCAAGAGCAGGAGCTCACTTTGTGGCATTCCACTGACCAAGGCACGTGCCCAGGAGTCAGGTCAGACTCATCTTTCATGGGAGAAGTTGAAAGGTATTGGGACTGGTTTTGCCATCTATCTCATCACTGAAAAGTTAAAATAACAACAGTGCTAGGAACTGGGGAAGATCCAGCATCAGACGCTGAATGCACTGTATTCCTAGACCTGCCGAGTAAGGGTGGGCTTTTGGAGATGTTATGTTCAGAATATAGTCATAAAACCCACAGTACAGAAATTACAAAATCAGCAGGGGAAGAGATTTTACAGTAAGTGGAAGGGTCTATCTAATCTTTCATACTGTGGAAACAATAGATACTTTTCAAGTTTTATAATTGAGCAAATTGATGTTTAAGTGTATTATTTAAGTTATGAAGGTAACCACTTGAAAATTAAAAGTAGATTTTAATAGATGGTCAAGTTAACTGCGAGGAGGAAAATACAATACAAACCACATCATGCAAGATATATAGTAATAAAAATGATGAATTAAAAACTAAAACTACAGTATGCAGAAAGCAGAGCAAATATATTCATTGTTACCTACATGTAAATGAGATAAACTTATCTATTAAAAGGTAAAGGCTATGGGATTTAATAAAAATTATCAAAACTCAGTTATATTTTGCATAGATGAACCTAATCCACAACAAATTAATTGGAGAGCATAAAATGATGGGCAAATTTTCACTTAGGTAAGTGCCAAAAATAGAGATCAGAAATCATGATATTAAGAAATGTTGAAATAGATGTAAAAAAGTTATTTTAACAAAAATATCTAATGTGATACAATTTCATTAACTACAGTCCTCATGTTGTGCATTAATCTATAAGCTTGTTTATCCTATTTGTTTACTTCTTTAACTTATATCTCCCCTTTCTTCCCCTCACCTCCAGCCATAGTAAGTACTATTTTACTATCTCTGAATATTTGACTTTTTTTTTAAGATTGTCATGGAAAAAGTAACTATGTTAGGTGAAGCATATATTAATCTGTTTCCCTATAGTAACCATCCCCTAATATCACGTCGTAAGCCTCCAATATACACAATAAAATTTATTTTTACAATGATCACTTTATAATGGCAGAGATAAAATATTGTGCCAAACATATTATAGTAATAATCTTTTGACATTAAATGACTGTATCAAAATACATCGAACAAAATACTTCAAAAACCATGATCATAGCAGGAGATTTTAATTTATTTCTCTAAGACTATATTAACTATTATAATATTAATGAAGGTATAGAAGGATAAATGCATCACTACGAGAAGGCAGAGGATCTGATTCTTAACAACTGTTGAGATACATCTTTTATGTGGATGTGGTGTGCACATATGTATATGTAGCTTAGAGTCAGATAATTTAATTTCAGGCAGCTATCTAGTACTGACTCAACTTGACCTAATTTTCATAGACTGAACGTGCACCATGTACACTCAATGGAAGCTCCTCATAGGAAGCGACCACCTCCATGTGTTGACCAGTTGGTTACAGTCCCTTGGTGGTCAACTTAACAAAGGTTTTGTTGTATTCAAAAAGTTTTATAACATATTTAGATATTTTTAAAGCCTCTAAAAAACAAAAGAGTTTCAAAATAATGTAGACTAGTTTCTTTTTTTCTACAGTGCCTTAAAACTAGTGAATTAATTTGAAAACTTCAATCACCGTAATTGCTTTCTAGACAAAATTAACGTTGGAAGAGAAAGAAAGCTTAAGGTCAAAGAGTGATGCTGCAAAAAAAGAAGCACCTGGCTCACATAGTTTCTCAGGAGAATTTCCTTCAATCCTTTCAAAGAATAGAATATTATACCACTTCTATGTATTTTCATGTTGTGGAGTACAGAAAAAGCTTAAGGTTTTGGCATCAGTGAAAAGTTTGACACCCAAATTTGACAGTTACAGCAACCAAAAAGTAAAGACCAATTTTATTAATGGATATCAAGGCAAAATTATACTTAAAATTTTAGAAAGCAGACGTTAGCAAAATTTAAAAACTGTATTTTTAAATGAAACATCACCTTGGAGTAAACCAGTCTTTGTCAGTGTGATACAAACAACAGATGCCTTGAATAGAAAGTTTGATGAATTTGATTAGAATGTTGGGTATTATTTTTTGGTCTATTTTCTGTGGTTTGTTAAACTACATAAAATAAGTATTCTGAAGAGGGAAAAGTATCATTGATGAAAAAAAGACAAAAAATAAAAAATAAAACTTGACATGCTCATTTTTTAAAAATTATAAATGAATAAAAAATAAAATTTTAAAAACTTTTTATTTGTAATAATTATAGAAACATAAGTTGCAAAGATAGCACAGTATAGCTTCCTGTATACTTCACATAGTTGATACCAAGAGTTACATCTTACGTAACTATAGTGAGACAGACCGCAGAAGTAGGATAGCTAAGTTGGTGAAAAGTGTAATAGCTCAAGGCCATTTTATTATGAGTGTATTCTTGCAATTATCCTTGCAATCAAGACAGAGAATTCTTTTTTATCACAGGAAGTCTCTCACTACTGTTAAAGTCCACACAAAATCGTCCACGCTGATATTCACAGCAGCTGTAGTTGTAACAACCACAAACTGGAAACAACAAAAATGCCCTTCAGGAGAGGAGTGTTAAGCAGAGAGTTGTGCCTCCCTGCCAGGGAATCCTACTCAGCGATAATGATAAGAAGGAACAGACAACGTGGGCATATCTCAAGGGCATTTTGCTGAGTGAAAAAGGCAACTATCTAAGGGCCTATACTGTATGATTGCATTTATATAACATTCTCAAAATGACAAAATGATGTAGTGCAAGGACAGATCAGTGACTTATAATTTATTTTATAATGGATAAACAATAAAAATAAGCAGTTCATTGGAAAACAATTGAAATAGCCATTCAGCATGTGACAGTATAAACCAAATAAATACTAAATTGAAAGTCCATCACTTCTTGGCCTTTTGGCTAAGACTAAGTGTAAGATAAAAATAATACATGATTTTTTTAAACTCTCAGAGTGGCAAAGATGAAAAGAAATTGCGGCACCAATGATTGGCCATTTATTCAGGAAACAGAAACATTTAGATGCTGTTGGTGAAAGCAAATGAGCTTCTAAACATTCAGAGCCCAGGACAAGAGTGTGCAGGGAAGCTGCCAGGCTTCAGTGGACCTCCTTGTCCTACCCTAATGTAGTCCTGAGCCCGAAGGACCTGGCTACATAAGTGGGCACAATTGGTGCCTGGGATGGGATGAGAAAGGGAGAGATTTAAGTATCACCTTTGTTCCTTTCCTCGGGTTTGCTTTAGAGTGTACGTATCAATACGGAGTTTACAGAATAGGAGAAAAAAGAGAGACTTCTTTATTCCTGAAGAATTGGAAAGGGAAGCAAATGGCCATCTTTCAAGATACCATTCTTTTTTTTGTGTGTGTTTTGTGGCTGGGGCTGGGTTTGAACCCACCACCTTCAGCAGATGGGGCTGGCGCCCTACTCCTTTGAGCCACAGGTGCCTCTCCCAAGACACCATTCTTTAATGGGAAAATCAAAACCAACAGAACCCTGTAGGTGTGAAGGGAGTGGATAGAGATGATGGAAGTGGGGAAAAAACAAAAATTTGGTGGAATAAAAGACTTCTAAGAAAAATTCTATTCTCTCTATGGATAGGGAGAATCCACATATGGAGTATGCTATTTAATTCAACTTCTATGCTTTAAAAGTGACTAGAATTTTAGAACGGAAAAAAAATTAACTATTACAAAACAGCCATATTTTTAACTGCAAAAAACCGTGACTTGCCCTTTTTAACACATATACAAATTCAAGTGTGGTAACCATGATTGAAATGGAAGATGTTTAAATTTTGGCTAAGAATTCCATTTGTTCTTTTCTGTGTCAGGTGTGTGCAAGAGGAAAAAAAGTTTCTAGTCAGAGAAAGTGGTACAGGCCTTCCTCTTCAAGGAGGAAAGCCTACAGAAGCCATCATTTATCACCTGAGTATAGTCTTAATGGCTTTTATACATGTGGTTTTGTTCAAATCAGCCCTGAAATTCTGGAAGGAATTGCCTTAATGGGTGTCCTTGGATGTGATTTTCTACCCTAACTGTCAAGATATTAGTCAATATGTATTATTCAGTGCCAACTTGGACCATTGTGGGGATAATATTACTAAATTCACTTATAGTGAAAGACTGACTGAGACTGAAAGATTCATTCTCTTTTATGGTCAGGAATTGATAATAGGCATTTAAAGACATCATTTTAATTACTGAGGTGGTGGATCAAGTCCATTTTACCCCGACCCTTGCTAGAGCAACATCTGTTAAATTTATCACCTCTCCCCCAAAATGACTGTGCAGTGTTGATTAACTAAGCATGTGGCGCTTCCAATTTGGTGGCTCAAGTGAGCCATATATCACTTAACACAACAGAAAGCATGTTCAATTTCTTCTGCCTTCATTTACTACCCCACAGGACAGAGATGACTGTTAGCTTTCCTGATTAAAACACTGTGACTATACTTTAATAGCAAGCACTTCCCTTAGGCATAAACCCTATTTAGATTGGGGCTCTGTTGTGACACAGGCTCCAGCTTGGGTACAAGGAAAACAGTCATCCCGTCTTTGACCTATAGCTGTATGGAATGTATTCTGGAAATTTACAGGAAATGTACATACAGGTAAATTTTAGAAACACAATCTCAAATAATCCTTAGAAAATATTTAATTGCAATTAAAAAAACGTAGTTTTGACAACTTATGTATAAAGAAACTAGGCTTAATCGTATGGAACAGGCAACTTGGAATTGGAATAAAAAATTCTGGAAAATGTGTGTTATCAATTACAAACAATTGTGATTTTTGAAACTGGTTGTCTGTCTCTTAATAAATAGGAGAACAAGCAATTGGGACATACAGGTCAGGAGAAAAAAAATCTCAAATGTTAAATAAGTTTAAGCTACTCTAATTAAATGATTTTTTAAAATTCTTGAACATTCTCATTTTTTTTCCTGTTCTAAATTTTTAATAAAAGTAGTTTAAAAGAACATTTCTATTGTTGTAAATAAATGCAGAGAATTTAAATGGAATTTTGGATTTTAATTTTTTAGTAATCCTGAGATATTTGTATTAAGAAAATATTTTTAATTTTTCATGATTTTGAAAAAGTCTCTGTTTTTTTAATTAAAAAAATTTTAAATTAAAAAATCTTTTAAAATTTTTCATGATTTAAAAAAAATTCTCTGTTTTTTTTTTTAATGTCTCTGTTATAGAGCAAGGAGGCCCAAGGTGGAGAAACTCTTATAATCATACCCGAGCCACAGTTTTGCGTAGATCTAGAGATTTCCGCACTGTACGGAAAGGGGGGAATAAATACAGCATAACAGAATCAGAAATATTATTTAAGTGATAGTACATTGGGAGTAAGTGGTCTACATCTTTATCTGTAGATACATGGACTTGAAAGTAATCTAGCAAAAATAATTTTTTATGACAGAAATAGTTTTAGTGGAGTGGTGGTGGCGAATTAACAAATTGGGTTACTTGTTTAAGATTTTGGCTTAGTGATTCACCTTTTCTTCTGCTTATACATTTACATGAAATACAGTGTAAGATCTCTGCTTTTACATCTATTAATTTCTTTTTAAAGAGATTTGAATGTAGCTCGAATACGATAGGCATTAGGTCATTGGTTTAATGATATATAAAACAAGGTAGGAACCACAGAAATAAACACACACACGCACACACATATATATTTGATTGCATAGTTAAAATTTCTTTTTGAGATCAAAGAACATAAGAAAAATGTTAAGGGAATTACAAACAAAAATATTTGCAAAATATATGACCTATACTAAATATGTGGATGTTAGAGTTCTGTAAGAACAAATTTAAGAATTTTGCTCAGTAAAAATGGGCAGTAAAAATATGGAGAAATATATTTACAGGAAAAGTTCAACCACATTTGAACTTTGACAAACATTATATAGTAAAGATCAAATATAAACTTTTACCCAAATGACTAGAATTTAAAAAATATATACAGGTTTGTGAGGATATGAGAAAATAGGTATTAAGTTAATTTTTTCTGGAAAATAACTTGGTAATATATCTAAAAATGCCTTGCAATCATGTGTCTTTTTTAAAGTGGACTTATAGGAAATAAGCATTGATTATAATAGTCGTGAAAAAACGTCATCTGTAAATGTCCACCATATGTGATTGGCTTAAAAATTCCTTTCACAAACTCACAGAGTAAAAGGTGATGCAGATGTTAAAATGATGTTGTCAGAGAATATTTAATTATGTGGGAACATATCAGGAAGAACTCCAATCAATGGTTGAAAGTTTTGGCTCTGCGGCCAGGCTGATTAGGTTAACATTCTATTTCCATCACTTCCTAAGTGTATTCAAAGTTAAGCTATTAAAAAGTCTTGTGCCTTTTTCATCTGATTGCTGGGAGGATTAAATAAAGTCTATGCATATAAAGCACTTAAAAGAATGACTAGCCCAAAATAAGCACCCCAAAGTGATATTTTTAAATTGTTTAACCAGAATGTTAACATTGGTATTCATTTATTCAACTCATGTGGTGTGAGCACACTTTAGATTGCGAGGCACTGGGAATCCAAGCCAGGTTCCCATTCTCAAGGAGCTTATGTTTCAGTGGATAGAAAGACAATGGGATAAGCACTCTTCTAAATACGGATCAAAAATGTTTTCACATAGTAAACAAGAAAATCTCATGAATGTTATGTCAATCAGGTTGATAAAA
>CAUYON010127248.1:0-12391 GCA_963573935.1 Arctocebus calabarensis | reverse complement strand
ACAGGCGCCCACCACAACGCCCGGCCATTTTTTGGTTGCAGCTGTCATTGTTGTTTGGCGGGCCCGGGGGCTGGATTCGAACCCACCAGCTCAGGTGTACGTGGCTGGCGCCTTAGCCCGTTGAGCCACAGGCGCCGAGCCTGTAATGGATTTTTTTAGCATGAGTTCCCTGGAAAACCATGTCTGAAGCAAATGCTTAGGGGGATTTCATGCCCAGAAAAGAGCCCAGAGAGGGAGGAAAAGAAGAGAAACAGTTGGCTTCTCATCACACAGCTTTTCTCCGAATAGTCACTGGAAGTGCAAGGAAATTGATCCACCAGATCCCTCCTTTCTCCTTCCATCAGTTTTTACCACTGGACATGAACCATCCTGTCTTTTCTGCGTTTTACTACGTGACCCCTCTTGGAAAAGGTGGATCCCGTGGAGAGTAGCAGCCTCCCTGCGCTGTCACACAATGACCAGATGCTATTTCTCTGATGATGCCAGTCTCAGGGAGCTGATGAGGTGGCAACACCCGGGAGCTGAGAATGCCCGCAGGGTGTGGAGCCTCAGTCATGAAAGAAGGGGGCTGTCGGAGATGGTGAATGCTCGGTGTGCCGGGAGAGCCCGAGGCCGCCACCCAGGACACCAAGGTCCTGGTGCTGCGCCAGCCTGAGCTGAATAGAGAATCGAGTGCGGAGGTGCTGGGCTGGGGTCTGCGGTGTCCTGACGGAGGCTGTCCTACAGGACCCTGACTGCTCAGCAGGTGCAGGGTGGGGTCCGCGGTGTCCTGATGGAAACTGTCCTATAGGACCGTGACCAGCTAGGTCAGCAGGTGCAGGGTGGGATCTGCGGTGTCCTGATGGAGGCTGTCCCACCTGACCATGACCACCTCAGCAGGTGCAGGGTGGGGTCAGCGGGGTCCTGAAGGAGGCTGTCCTACCTGACCATGACCAGCTCAGCAGGTGCAGGGTGGGGTCCGCAGCGTCCTGATGGAGGTTGTCCCACCTGACCATGAGCGGCTCTGCAGGTGCAGGGTGGGGTCCGCAGTGTCCTGATGGAGGCTGTCCCACCTGACCATGACAGCTCAGCAGGTGCAGGGTGGGGTCTGCGGTGCCCTGACGGAGGCTGAACCTGACCATGAGCTGGAAGGCAGGTCAGTCGCACTGAACAGAAACCTACTGCCTGCACGAGAGGGTCTGCGCGCCACGGTGGGAACTCCTGCGGCTTAGCTGGGATGTCTGCTGCTTTATTCATCAGTGTGTGGTGCATAGGGCAGCCGACATGATGAGTGTAATAAAGTGAAGGAAGGAAGAGGGGGTGGGAAGGAAGTGAAAGAGAGAAAGGGACGGGAGAACCAAAAAGACACACGCGTGTGCGCACACACACGATACAGAAAAGGGACAGGGAGAAACAGGAGTGAAGTGCGTGATACGGACAGGAAGGAGGCAGAGGTAGGTGGTAAGATGACAAAGAGCACGTGTGACAGAGAAGAGCTGAGTCGGCACTCTGATCCCTTCAGATTACTATATGTTCCCCTAGTAGATTTCTGAAAATGAAAATATTCTTGCATTACCAAAAAATAAGCAGGAATTAATGATGTGGCTAATTCTGAGAACAAGGCTGGGAGTCTTAGGAGTGCTGTGCCCCGTGTTTTCCTTTTACTTGATGTAATAAACAGAGCTGTTTAACCCATATTCATATGATCACAAAAATCAAGTTTTTTGTTTGAATGATGCATTAAACTATTTAGGCCATCAGGTAAAGCAATCAACTGAAAATTTGAGGAGACAGAAAGAGCCACATCGGTTGAACCACATGTTTTAACTCTCCATCCACATGGAATTTTTATTTTAATTTAAAAACATAAAATTAAGCTGTCAAATATGTCTGTATATTTATGTCTATGTAATATTCACAGATATACCGTGTTTTATATCCACGTGTATAAACATTTGCATATGCGTGTGTAACAAATACTACCAATCTTACTTCAAAAGCGTCGAGGCTGCGTAGTGCCATTTCACTGGCTGTCACACCTCTGCTGTGTCCTCACTACATGGTTTGTCTGATACAGAATGTGGTGAGCTCTACCTGTCTGGTTTGCTGCTGTGCAACCACCCAGAACAGTCTCATCACCTGGAACAGAATAATTTTTTAATGCTAAAACACAAAACAGCTTTCTTTTGTTTGTTTGTTTGTTTTTATTGAATCATAGCTGTGTACATTAGTTCAATCATGGGGTACAGTGTGCGGGCCTCACATACAATCTGAAATATTTTCATCCACCTGTTCAACATAACGTTCGTTCATGACATTTTCTCGTTTACTGTGTGAAAACATTTGTGTTCTGCATTTAGTAGTTTTCTCCTGACCCTTCAAAGATGCACCTCAAGTGTGATCTCACCCTTTACCCTCTCTCCCCCCTCCCTCTCCCTCCCCTTCTCTCCCTCTCCCCTTTCCCCATCTTCTTGTGCAATAGTTGGGTTTTAGCCTTCACATGAAAGATATAAATTTGCTTCATATTAGTTGTATACATTGGATACTTTTTCTTCCATTCTTGAGATACTTTGCTAAGGAGAATGTGTTCCAGCTCCATCCATGTGAATATGAAGGAGGAAAAGTCACCATCTTTCTTTAAGGCTGCATAATATTCCATGGTATACATGTACCACAGTTTGTTAATCCATTTGTGTATCGATGGGCAACTTGGGCTTCTTCCATGACTTAGCAATTATGAATTGGGCTGCAATGCAAACTAATACAACCCTTTTGGAAAGACATTTGGAGAACGCTCAGAGATCTAAAAATAGACTTGCCATTTGACCCTATAATTCCTTTACTTGGTATATACCCAGATGACCAAAAAATCACTTTACAACAAAAATATCTGTACCAGATTGTTTATTGCATCACAAAACAGCTTTCATTCACTGATACTCTCTGCTAGCCTCTTCAGTTCACTGTTAACCTAAATCTATCCATAGTTACTCTTTTACCATTTTATACTTTAGTAAGTGAAATTGTATTAGTATAACTGTAGGTACTCTTATATATGAATTATAGATTTTCTTTTTGTTGCTTGGGCTATGTTTCTACAGACACATTTGTCAATAGAAGCGAAGTTATGTTCTATAGTCATTTCCCTGTTGTCAAGCATTGTCTTGAACATAAATCATTATTAAACAGTAGCTTTTAAATCTTTCCTGTTCAATAATAATTGAGGTTCCAAACACTGACCTTGAGTTCAAATTAAGTTCTCTGCTATATTTTGTGTTGATTTTTTTTTTCAGTTTTGAGTTTTATTTTCCTAATTGTTTTTTATTTTGCAGTTTTTGGCCAGGGCTGGATTTGAACCCACCACCTCCAGTATAGGGGGCCGGCGCCTTACTCCTTTGAGCCACAGGTGCCGCCCTGTTTTCCTAATTGTTTTAAGGCCAATTACTTATCCTACCTCTCTCAATAGACCATTTGTTAAATGGGTATTTGATTAGAACATTAAACCCCCCCCCCCCCGTACAATCATAAAGTGGAGAGTGAGTTTTGTTTCATATTCACAGAGCAGGAAGCACCACATATATTTACCTCTGCCAACCCCCCACCCCCCTATCCTCCCCACCCCCTCAAAGAGAGTGGTATCCATCCGCCCACAGCCTGAGGGAACTTGCACTTGCTGGATTTACTTTTTTTATAGGACACCTCACAGCTTAATCATTAAATGCTATTAATTTGGGAAACAATTTTTTTTTTCTTACGAAGTTAGAATCTGTGGTGAAGTTAGCAAAGAGATAAACATTGACATGGCTAATTGTTCCTGGGTTTCCTAGCATGCACTTCATTGGGCTCCTCAGGACACATCAGATATTTCATCCTGAACTATCAGTTAATAAGAAACAACCATAAATAATGATATATGAAATACATAATGATATAATAAAATAATAAATAATATAGGAGATGGATATCGGTTGTACAAGTTACTTCAACTAGAGGAACTAGAACAAGTTTTCTGTCTTTTAAATGTCAAATTCACTGACTATCAGACACTATTTGGTCAATCTTAGACATGGAACAAAGCTTGCTATTGACAACATGGAGAAAAACAAATCTGAACAGGTTTCAACTTACAGGCTTCTTCCCTTTCCCTGAATCAACTGAATTTTTCTCATATTAAATACAACATTTTACAGTGTGACCGTCTACTCCTGGCCAAACTCTAAACTCAAGAAAGTTTTTCTTTTTTTTTTCTTTGTACTTTGGGATTGGATATGAAATCATCAAAAATCATTGCATATAACTAAATTCAAATATTAACACATTATTCTTGGTCTGATAACAAGGCAACTGTCAGATATAAGCTCAAAGTAATAGTTTAGTTGCATGACAAATCCATTAAAAAGGGAAAGGCAGTCAATCAATTTATATTTGCTTTCTAAAAAATATGTCATTGCAACCTTGACACACTGACTTTTGAAAGGTTTTCTTTCAACTGTATGCAGAGTATATGGTGAAATCAATGATTTAAATAACTTGATAAAAGCTGGAGTATATTCATACATGTATTCCAAATAGCTTCCTCTGCCTAAGTTAAAATTTATATCCCATTGAATATGGAAGAGCTATTGAATGTTATGAACTAACATGTTGTTTATAAATATGATTTCTATATCATATTCATAGCATTGAAGAAAGAGTTGAAATCCAGAAGTAGCCAGCAGATTTCATTTTCTATGTTCAGCTATAATTCCAAATTTCCCTTACTTTTTAAAAATACTACCATTAAAAGAAGCCAGTTGACTGATTTCCTCTGTTGGAGGTAATATTGCTTATTCCTAGGGCCAGACAAAATGAAATAACAAAACTAGTGTTTGTAAACTGAAGCAAAATTTTATTTAAGGGTTGCATTCTAGAATTAATACATAAACTCCAATTTGGGAATACTTATTATTATGACATAAAGTTAACATTAAAAGAACCAATATCAATGTTGGCAAGGATATGAAGAAACAAACTCACGCTTTGCTTGGGGTGCCAATTGCTATTCCCCTTTTAGAATTGATTTGGGTTATCTACTAATGGTAACAATGTACTTACATGTATTAATTCTGTAAGACTCTGAAATTTGTGATTGTGTTTCCATAAACACGCCTGGGTAAGAATGTTCATTACAGTTTTGTGTATAATAGTCCCAAATTGGACACTGTTCAAATGTCTATCAACTGTAGAATATACAAATAAATTGTAGCATGTTCATACAGCAGAATACTGCTAGCAATAAAAAATGAATATATAGCCTTCTACTATGTATATGATCACAAAGATCAAGTTTTTGTTTTTGGAAACATTCATAAGTTTCAAAAATATAATGCTGAAGTAAAGAAGCCAGATACCAAAGAATAAACACTAGGTTTTCTGTTTTCACCTAGGATGTAAAAAATGAAACAAGAGGTAGTTTCCAATCTAACAATGAGAAAAATACAGTACAAATTAATACATTCAACTAAACTCATCAGAGAAGGACGTTTCCAGGGCGGCCCAAGTAGCCTTAGTTCCAAGGAAGGATAAGCATTTTTGAAGGGAGGTGACACAGGGTGACATCTGTGGAAGAGCTCAGGGAAGGAGGCACAAGTGGATAAAAAGAAGTACTTACAATTGAAAAAAAAAAGTGCTGCAGGCCAAGTGAGGGCTGCTGTGACAATGTAAGTCCCCCTTGGAATATGGAGAAACACAACTTCCCTGGTTTTCTCAGAGTCTTGTAAAAAGTTCTCCCCTTCTGAGACAGGGAAATAAATATATACAATACAAAAATAGAAAATACCTGCTTTCCATCCTCCTGGCAACATTTTATTCTTCACATACCACTAACACTAGATCACTGTGCATTGTCTAGTTCATTGCTCTGATCCAAAAGCACAGTAAAACTGCTCCTATTCTTGAAGGACATGAAGTTTGTTACAGCCTGAACTAGTTCCCTGGGTTAAGCCCTAAAGTGTCAGAAAGCTTAAGAAGCTATCTCTCTCCAGGAATTTACATTTCAAATACTGTGTATCCAGATTTAGAGACATCTCCAGGTTACAAAAGCCATAGATTCCAGGGGTTGAAGTGGCCCCTGGAAAGGTGTATTTATATTACAAAAGACAAGGGTGAGAATCCAGGGTGATTTCCATGGAATTATGAAGGAAGGAAAGCTGTCATATTGTTGTGCTCTCTCCTTTGAGAGGAAAGCAGCCCACTGTGACTGCAGTGAGTTAAGACAGTCTGCTGTTCTCCAGCCTCACTGGTGGAATGTTCGGCTAGTCAGGTAGGAGTTTGCCATTGGGCTTCCATCTTATTGCACAAAGGGTAAGACTTGTGAAAAGAAAAATCGTTGCACTTATATTTACTATGAGATACTGACAAGAAATCTGTCTTGGATGCAGGACACTTTGTTTACACATTCAGGATACTATTAATAAAGATGAACGTCAGAAACTCAATATAGCCCCCCCCAAAGGGAGACATCAGACTCTCCCATGGGCCTTCTCCACCAGGGACGACCTCCACGCGTGCTGCCATTTTGCCGGGGACCATCAGAACAGCTGGTCGAAAGGCACGGTAACCCGAGCCACCTTCCAAGACCCATCCTCACACAGAGCAAAAGCCTTCAAAGGCTGGGAGACTGACAGCAAGCCTTCTCGTCCAGGGGGTACGGAAAATGATCAGTCATGGCAGCAGAGAAGTACAGATGCAAAATAAACCAAAACAAGAAACAGTCTTGCACCCAGTATCTTTTACTAGTACCATTGGAAATTTTCTCCCACTATGGGAGGTGCAAGAAACCCTCTCCAGCACAAGCTTTGTCACAGACAAAGGTCATCACTGGGCCAGCACAGGGCAAGAACAATGTGCAAACTGTGCTCCCAAAGCCCGCCTAAGACTTTGGCTTAAATAAAACAGCAACTCTATAAGCCACCTGCCACCAGCCTAGTAATCCGCACTAACAGCCAATCAAGGCACATTGTTTTCAGAGGGACAAGGGCATAAAGGGGGCCTGCAGACGGAAGTGAAAGCTGACATGGAACACTGAGGAAAGTACTCCAGCAGCCCAGGCTCCATCCAAGGTCAAAGAAAGGGCAGCCAGTTGCTGGTGGAAGGTCAGAATACCAACAGTAAAACAGAGACCAGCTAAACTTCAGTTAGATTCCCTCCAACCACCTCAGTCTCTGTGATGAGGAGGTATGCCTATTTTTAGGTACTAATAAGATTAACTTATTTCTACTATACTATACATGATATTCAGGATTTAATAAAAAATTAAACACATACAAATTAGGCATTAAAATGTCAAAATCAAGAACAATGATTGTAATAAGGTACAGGCATGACCCAGGTGCTAAAACTATTAGACAAAGTCTTACACAATATAATTTATCAGTGTGTAAAACTGGACAACATTCAGGAATAGACTGGAAATTTTTAGAAGACAGAAATCATAAAGACCGTTAAAGAAAAATGCTAACATTGAGTAAAGTACGAGAAATAAATAATCATTTCTATGGGCTCATAAGTAGACTCAAGGCAGTTATGTAAATAAATGAGGAAGGACAGACACAGTACTAGAAATTACTAGAGCTCAAAAGCAAAAAGAGAAAAAAAGGTTGAAAACACCAGTGAAAATAACAGAACATACATGAAATGTGGTATAGCCTCAAACAATCTAACTTGTGCATAAGTGTAGATCCAAAAAAAGGCAGGGGAGGTGGCAGAAGAAATAAAGGCAGGTGGATATCTGCAGATGCTTTATTTATAATCACCTAAAACTAGAAATATTTCAAATGTGCATCAACTGATGCAAGGACATACATTTCTCTTTCTCTCAGAAAGCATCTTTTCTGTAAGACCATTAATACATATTGAAGAAATAAAACACACAATCCTTACCAAATCCCTGTCAGAAATCTGCCATCAAGCATGCCTGTGTACAGTTTAATGTGCTATCAGAGCATAGAGATTTAATCAGGGTCTCTACCAAAAAGTGATAAAATAATTAAAAGTATGTATACCCTGTGCCCCATTTTCTCTTCTTTGTAGGACACAATGAAAAAAGAAATCTTGAATAACAAACTTTTCGCTGTTAAGGAAATAACCAACTTTTGCTTAAAAGAGTTGACTGGACTTGTGGGCAAATACTAGATTTGTGGGGAAAAGTCATTCCACCAGCAAATTGCTAAGTGAATTTTAGTAATATCTGAAATTCCTTCACTTATTCATTTATCTATCAAATACACAACTTGCAAACAATGTTCTAGGTTCTGAGAGTTAGCAGAAGACAAAACACCTCATCTTCACGTGGCCTGCATTCTAGGGTGCTGGTTCGTTATTCTAAATAAATAAACATTGTAATTTTAGGTCCTGTTAACCGCAATGGTGAAATTCAAGGAAGATAAGGGTGTAGGGAACAATGAAGACAACTCCCTGAAGAGACATTTGAGGAGAGAGGGAGGGATGAGAAGAAGCAAAGATTAGCTCCTTGATTTTTAAGTGGAATTTAATTGGCTATGTTTGACTAAGCTTTACAAAGGAAACACATCCAAAGACAGTCTTCATTTTACCTTACAAACCTGCTGCCACCCTAGTAATCATGTGCCCACGACACCCTCTCAGTTCACATCACCATGTAACTCTTCATGGTATTGTCCCATTAATCTGACAGCTACTAGGTAAAATAGCATCATGGGTACAAAATGAGATTAAATAAGCTCTGGGATAATTTAACTGTACAGTAAACTGCCAAATGCACTCACAATTATTTAGCAGGACCACATGTTAATTTTCTCCAACACTCTTGGTTGGAGAAAAATCATTTCATACCTGCAGAGGGCAAAGTAACAAAGTAGGAGACGTGTTAGGAACAACTTTAGAATTATAATTGCTATGATCTCTTTTAATCCTTTAAAATTTATGTGACAATTGCTCTCTAAAAATACCGAATGCTCAAAATTTAGCTGTGGAAATTTCCACTTAGTGGCAAACATGGAACAACCTTTTTGAAAGCATCCTAGGTTTTCTCTAGACCCCAAATTCTGATTTTAATGTATGCAACTTTGCTAACCAGTCTAATAAAATAACTACTACTTTGATAAAATGTGTTGATAAAACGTGTTGTTTAGTAGAAAAGTACATTTGGTCAGTTCAATATTTACTAGGCTGGAATTGATGTGTCAGCTAACGAAAGTAGAAAAGGTTATTCTCATTTTAAGAATTATGATTTAATTCTATCATAATTTTCTGTACAGAAACCTCATAGTGCATGTACCATGTGTTGAGTCCAGAGTTAATATCCAGCCTTAAAATCAGAATATGGTTTTAGGCTATTCCTCTAAAGCTTTTTTCTTTCCCCAAAGTACATATTAACCAAATGCGGGCATATTAGCTCTTTGGCACATATTCTAGAATTTCCATAAATAATTGATCCCTATTGTTTATTTGAGGATTTAACTTGGCTAAGAACAAATACACCCTCACACAGCTAAACCTTGCATCATTATTTATCTATAAATATAGCAAAGGACATTTTGTTTTTTTAAAATTTTGTTATAATCAAAACACATAAAATGCTAACCTAATTAGTGCTCCATGTTTTGTTGGGCTGCCTCAATTAACGATTTCAAATTTGGCTCAAGTTGCAAGTAACAGTCATGCTCTAGATGAAAATCAAACCAAAGATAGCTAAAACAAGCTCTCCCGAGGATAGGATGAGTCAGGCAAACTGATACTTCACGTGCTGCAAATGTTTACTAACGCATTTCTTTCTACCTGGCATGACTCTGTGTCCTGTGTCAGGCTGTCAGTAAATATAATTACCTAACAAAATAATTCCGCTTACACAGTGGCTCTGAATTGCCAACATGCTTCCACATGCAGGCAGCATACTCCTGGATTTTATTTGAATTGAATCTGGCTAAGTGAGTCGGCACATTTTACATAGACAAAAGTATTCATGAATCAGTGTTGAGTTAGAAATTATCTTATTTGGGGAGTTAATGTTGCATTCACATCTAAATACTCTCCTGTATTTTAGGCATGTCTATATTTTTCAGGGTCACTCTCCTCCTATATTTTAGGCAAGTCTATATTTTTCAGGGTATCTAAAATTTAGACAATCATTTTCATCCCATACATTATTACAATCCTATCAAAAACGATTCAGATCCTTTGGAAGACTGAATAAGGGAAGGCAAAGCACTAGAGAAAATGAAGGAAAGTGGTTTTGTACAACTTTTCATGGTCCTCTAGTTACTCATAATAGAAAATTCAAAGCTTAAAAAAATTGCTTCTGCTCTTTTCTGGGGTACATATATCTCAGAGAAAATTAGGTGGAAAAATAAACATGAAGCTGTTTTCATTTAGAACCGAATCTTACTAATCTAAGCAAAGATTCAAGAGAAGTTGATAATAAATGGAACAATCTTATGAAACCTGATAAAATGTTTTGAAATTAGAAAATGATAAGTATTATGGACAACAATCAAGTGCTTTAGGTACTTAGGACAGTTTTGAAACAAGGAAAGAAAATATATTTTCAACTGTTATGTGGAAAATAGAGGTCTTGTCAATATTGTACAAATCAATACAAAATTCAGTGTTTCTAAAAGTCTGGTCATGAGCCATGACGGTCACATCCCAATTTCTGAAGACAACATTGCGATTAAGATGATGCAAATTTCATTTTGGGAAAATTTTACAGAACTCAGAAATACAATCCCAACAAACAAAACTAATGTGATGTTTAAAAATATGTACATTAATTACTAGATTAAGTAAGGTCCACATGTATTAGAAAGGGAAGTGACTATAGAAACTATGGAACAGTTAGAACAACCTGGGAATTTGTGTTGGGTTTAAAGAGGTTTATTTTCCATATTATTTTTCCTTATTTTATTCCTAGAATTATATACTCTCATATTCAGTAGAAAATAGTTACAATGGAGTCAAGTCTGAGTAGATAAGCGTGTGTACTTGTACACTAATAGCATTGATTAAGTGGTTTCAGAGGGAAGAAATACTTGGAGTCCAGGAAAATATGTATTTCTTAATGGTGATACATTAGTATATGTATTTTATATCTATGTGGTATACACTTTATTTCTTCTATTAATATGCTATCAAAAGCCACCAATAAATTGATATAGTGCTGTTTAGTTTTACTAGATGGTGTAGCATAACATTATATACTTCTTTTTTTTTCCTTCTGGGTTTATCCTTTTTTCTGTTTAATTATTTGGGACACATTGAGGGCACAAAGAATTAGGTTACACTTGGATTTGTTAGATAAGCCCCAGATTGTGTCTGGCCCCAAAGAGGTGTGCCATACACTGTGACCTCCATCCCTTCCCCTCCTCCCCTCTCCCTGCTCCCCACTCCCTCATTCCCCTACTCCATCCCTTGTATTAGCTCATTTACTGTCTTCATACTAGAATTGAGTACATTGAACTCTTGTTTCTCCATTCTTGTGATGCTTTACTAAGAAGAATGTGTTTCACCTCCATCCAAGTTAATACAAAAGATGTAAAGTCTCCATCTTTTTTAATGGTTGAATAGTAGCCCATGGTATACACATACCACAGCTTGTTAATCCATTCCTGGGTTATGGGCATTTAGGCTGTTTCAACATTTTGGCAATTGTAAATTGAGCTGTGATAAACAGTCCAGCATAAATGTCCTATGATAAAAGGATTTTTTTTTCTTCTGGGTAGATGCCCAGTAATGGTATTGTAAGATCAAGTGGGAGGTCTAATTTGAGTTCTTTCAGGATTCTCTGTACTTCCTTCCAGAAGGGTTCTGTTTGCTTGCAGTCCCAACAGCAGTGTAAAAGTGTTCCCTTCTCTCCACATCCACATCAGCATCTGTAGCTTTGAGACTTTGTGATGTGGGCCGTTCTCATTAGGGTTAGGTGATATCTCAGGGTGGTTTTGGTTTGCATTTCTCTGATGATTAGGGACCCTGAATTTTTTCATGTGTTTGTTAGTCATTCATTCATCTGTCTTCTTTAGAGAAGGTTCTATTCATGTCTTTTGTCCAATGATATAGGAGATTGTCGGATCTTTTTTTTGTTGTTGTTGTTGATTTATTTGAGTTCTCTATAGATCCTAGTTGTCAAGCTTTTGTCAGATTCATAATATGCAAATATCTTTTCCCATTCTGAAGGTTGTCTGTTTGCTTTGATTGTTGTTTCGTTAGCTGTACAGAAGCTTTTCAGTTTAATTAAGTCCCATTTGCTTTTTTTTTTTTTTTATTGGTGGGGATTCATTGAGGGTACAAGAAACCATGTTACACTGATTGCATTTGTTGGATAAAGTCCCTCTTACAATCGTGTTTTACCCCCCAAAAGGTGTGGCACACACCAAGACCCCACCCCCTTGCTCCTTCCCTC
>CAUYON010127245.1:0-57461 GCA_963573935.1 Arctocebus calabarensis | reverse complement strand
CTGCTCTCCCCTTCCTTCACCCCCACCGTGTCAATAATTGTCATTAATTGTCCTCATATCAAACTTGAGTACATGGGATTCATGCTTCTCCATTCTTGAGATGCTTTACTAAGAATAATGTGTTCCACTTCCATCCAGGTTGTACCCATATATTTTGAAAACTTGTGTCGACTCTGTCACTTAGTTTGAAGAAATTGGCTTAATCAGGACTTCCACACATGTACTATGAAGTACTACTCAGCCATAAAAAAAGAATAAAATAATTTCATTTAAAACAACATGGAAGAAAGTGGAGACCATTTTCATAAGTAATGTATCTGAGGAATGAAAACCGAACACCATATATTCTTGCTAATAAGTGGGAGCTAATAGCTAAGTATAAACAATCACAAAGATGTGTGTATAAAGGAGATGAAAAAGAAAGAGGGCAGGTGGGAAGGGTATTTGAGATAAAAACTTACCTGTTGGGTACAATGAACAGGATTCTGCTGACAGGCACTTCGAAGCCCTGACTTAAGCATTATAAAAGGCAGATCTCAAGTGTCAGAGTGCTCTTTTTTTATTTTGTCTTTGTTGTACGTGTTGTATAGTTTTATGTATGTTCTTGATATGTAGAAATATCTAACTTGCTATCCCAGGGAAAGGTTCTCTATCATCTAGGTCTAGAATTTAGGGACACAGGTTATTTCCAATGTCAAAGAAGCATCTGTTGACAACAAAGCCAGTTCCAAAAACTTGGAGAAAAGTCTCTCCATGTT
Source organism: Arctocebus calabarensis (assembly GCA_963573935.1). Classification (NCBI taxonomy): domain Eukaryota; kingdom Metazoa; phylum Chordata; class Mammalia; order Primates; family Lorisidae; genus Arctocebus; species Arctocebus calabarensis. Next base: position 56,703 of record CAUYON010127245.1, on the reverse strand, counting down.
TTTCAAGTTTGGCTTAATCAAGACTTATATACATCATGATTTACTTCTGTCCAATTTGTTTGGCAACAGTATACAATATTTCAAATCCCATCTGTACTTAGCTAACCGAGAAGTATAAATCAGCTGTGCAGCAGAGTGTCCTCTGGGTCCCATCCAGCACTGAACAATCAGACTAAAATATGCTCATGATATTTAAAAAACACAAGAAAGAAAGCAGCTTATCAGTATTTCTATGCAATTTTATTTTTCATTATACCAAGAATACTCATCAATATAAAACCAATAAGAGAAATTTTAGGAATGGGAATTACTCTGAAGATTTTGTAAGCCAATGCTTAAAAAAAAAGTAAAATAAAAAAAGACATCCATCTCCATTTCAAGAAAGAGAGATGTATATATACCAAAGGAAAAGAAAAATGTGTGTCAAATTGCTACTTAATCCATGTTCAGGCAGAATTCAATCAGGACAAAGTACCTGATCAAATTGCCATGATGATCTATCGAAGTTATAAATATGACAATTCCCACAACAGAAAGAAAAATAGACTATCAATGTACATAACATTATATGGATATTAAACAGGAGAAACAAGTTATAAAACTATTTTGTTTCAGAATCTGGATTATATTAATGTAATACAAAAGCTTTGTGTTAATAAAGAAATTCTGTTAAAATATGTGTATGTATATTAATTAATATACAATAGAACCTCTGTAAGCTGACCACCCAAAGGACTGTGGCAAGCTGGTCAGCACAGAGGGGTGGTCAACATAAAGAACAAGACCTATTGTACTGATACATACATGTGGTGTATGTCCAGTCTGTGAAAATTAGGTCCACTTAAGGAGGTGGTCAGTGTGGGGAAGTGGTCAGCTCAGGAGGTCCTATTGCATGTACACACACACCCAATATGTGGACACTTGGATAACTATGCCAGCAGTCTTATGTAATCAACATGGATTACATTCAGGTAGCAGTGAAAGTAATTAAGCAAATAAAGGCACTGATTTATAAGAAAATAGTAAAGTAGGTAAAAATATGAAGTTTGGAAATAACAAGATTAATAGCATAGCTACCTTGAGCCACATCTGAGAAAGTGAGGCTATGAATGTGGAGGATATCTTAATTTTTTAAGTAAAATAAAAGCAATAAATAAAATTACAAGTCTTTGTTAAGTATCAAAAATATTTCTTGGAAGTTAAAGAAGTAGGAAATAGAATTCAGGAAAACATCTTGAGGAATGAGTCAGTAACAATTAGGGTCCTATATACACAGCCACCAGATCAAAGCGCCAAAATATTTCTGACAAAACATTTCTAAATTTGAATGTCAAGAATCCAGGAGATCATGAGTCATTGAGAAATATGACAAAATCCAGGTTACTGAACTCAGAAAACTAATTTCCTTTAAACATTTTCAAGTGAGAATAGAGCACTGTAATTTGCTGACCCCTGTGTTGTATGTGACATTTGCACCTATCCCAGAGATCTCATGCATGATGGGGCATTTCAAATTAATAACAACAATAATGTAATAGATGGAGTTTTTTTCTCCAATCAGGTGAAAAAGTTGCAGAAGAGTGTCACTGCCACCCAAATAACAACAATCACAAAAATCCAGGTAAGCTATAAAAATTGTAGTTTTTAAAACTCATCAGAGAGTTGAGGACATAATGAGACCTAGAACAAACTAGTATTCAGAAAGTGTCAAGGCCTTTATAAAAGAAGACAGACTGCTGGGGAAAAGAATGCAGTGAAAGTCAGGTGAGGGAAGGCAGGAAGGGAGGAGGATGTCAAACAGATGTTAGGAGCTGATAACAGCCACATGTGGATGACTGAGATTTAGAGGTGACCCACCTACAGCGGCATCTGCACTCAATTGTCAACTTGCCCAGGCACATTCACCAAGAGTAGGGAGTAATGTATCAAAAGCAAGGGGGGTGAGAGCAGGGATGAGAGCTAGAGATCACCCCGCTGAGGTAGCCACCACCTTGTTCAAGTGCAAAGCTCCCTCAGAGAAGGTCATAGCAGGGCAGGGAAGGGAATGGAGAGAAATTAATCTTCTAAGGAAGGTTGGGTAGGGTCATAAAGACATCGCTCCCTCTCTCTCTCTCTCACTCTCACACATACACACACACACACAGTAACACAATCACAACTTGACTTTCAGTTACCAATGACTAGTGCTAGACAGTGAAGCTCCAGCCCTCTTCAAGACACTTATGTCTTCAAGCAGTGTGGGCTCCATCCTGTAAACTGGGGAGGGGTACTAGGTCTGAAAGAGCTCTTCCAGGGTGCCAAAGTGTGGGGCAGGAAAGGAAAGCAAAGAGAACTCTTCAGAAACTCAAACACCAGTGAAGCAGACTGCACCCTTGAGAGAGAGAGACGTTCACAGTTCCAAAAGCTGGCAGCTCAGCGTGGAAACACATCTGAGCTGGGGGTGTCTTGGTGCTCCAGTCCCAAGCCTTGAGGAAGGGAACGTGCTCGTTCAACTCTCCAAACATTTGAAGACAGTGGAAAATTAAACTTGAAATAAATTACAAACCCAAATTATTGACTACATTATGTTCATTATGTTGAAATTACAAACCCAAATTATTGACTACAATATATGACTCTATCCTTGGAAGAGGGCAACAGAGTGAGGCTTTGTCTCTAAACAAAAAAACAAACAAACAATCTCCAGGGGAAAAAAGTAAAGGAAATAAAATGTGTGTTTTGGATACAGAATGTATTTTTAGTTTGTGTGTTTATATGTGTGTACATGAAATATCTTTATAATTATTTGTGAATTTATTTGAAGGCTTATGAACTTGGACTATACAAAGCAAAAATGGAAACAATGTATTATTGTATCATCAGATTATAGAATAAATAGCAATAAAGTATAAAGCAACAAGTCCCAAAGGGTAGAAGGAAAGTAAAGAAAAAAGTCTTGATGTAAGATTCATTAAGTAATATAAGATCATTTCCATGTGCTACAGCAGTGTGTGCTGGTTTAGTGAAGCCTACTGTAATGTCTACAACAATCCTCTGAAATAATACAAGGAGTTGTAGCTAAAAACACATTCACAAGATAAAATGGCATTCTAAAACATATAACACACACACCCCAGACCCAAAATAAATCAGGAAGTAGGAAAAGAGAAGGAGAAATAAAGATGAGAGATTTGACTAATCAATAACTTCGTTAAGTGTAAATAAAATAAACACTCAGAATAGAGTACCAGAAAAAGAAATCACATTATGTTTAAAGGAAACATACTTGAAAATAAGGACATGAGTAAGCTGAAGATGGAAGAATGGAAAAAAATACAAGTTATACCTACCATTAAACATAAGAATATTGAAGTGACTGTATTAATATAAATAAACATCAGAAAAAGTATTAAGACAGACAAGAACTTTTATAAAGGCAAAACAATCAATTTTCTAACATAAAATAACAGCATTGCTGGGCACAGTTGTGCATGCCTGGAGTCCCTGATACTCGGGAGGTTTAGGTTGGAGGAGGGATTCAGCCCGAGAGTGCATGACTAGCCTTGCAACATAGCAAGACTTCATTTCTGAAAAAACAAACCACCCTCTCCCAAATATGTAATACACCTCACAATAGGCTTTGAAATATATGCTCATAAATTGTTAGATCTAAAGGCAAAAATATGCAAATATGCAATTGTAATTGGAGATTGTAAGAACCCAGTATCAGCAATTGATTTTTTCAAGTACGAAGGAAAGAGTAAAGATATACCTGATCTGGACACTACCATACAAATAATCCATTAGACCTGATAGCTACAGAACACCACACCCAGCATCTGTAGAATATGACTTTTTCAAGGAGACCTGGAACACTCTCCTAGATCAACATTCCTAATATTTGGCCTCCCAGAGGATGTTTACCTATATCTGAAGACATTTTTGATCATTACAACTGTGGAGGAGAAAATGGCATCTAGTAGGTACAAACTAGCAAGTCTGCTAAACATTTTAAAAGGCAAATAACAGCCCCCCACAACAAAGTTTATTATCCAGTCCAATACATCAATGCTAAAGTTGAGAAACCGTGAGCAAGATAGACCATGTGGTGATCTGCACACAGCAGTACCCCAGACCAGCAACACCACCCCCAACAGTGGCAGCACTACCCCTAACAGTAGTGCTAGGGGGTCAAATTTGGGAGAATCACTTCCCCAAACCTGTGGAACAGGGAGGGAACCTGCTCTGACCTGCAAGGGTGCCAGGGGTGGAGTGTGGCCAAGGCAGAGGCATGGTCTCTGAGGGAGAGAACCACACTCCTTCACGGTAACTCCTGGCTGGGCACAGACATGGGTGGGACACTCCCCAGTTTCCAATGATCACTGGAGGGAATCAGGTCTGAACTAGTCCCTCCTGCAGGTCGCACAGTGAGACTGTCCTGTTGGGGAGGCATTGTCTCCTCTTTGACTTAGGTGCAAATGCCTGGTGTACTTGAGTATTAGAGAGAGCAGTGCTTCAGCCCTGCAGGGTAACCAGTGACTGGGAGTGACAGAGATACAAAATAGGAAAAGACGTCCAGCCCACTGGAATAATTCTTTTGTTTGGAGGGACTTTCTGAGGCCACAGAGCACAGGAGCAAGTCATCCTTGAGCTACCAGTGGACTTCTGCTGTCTGGTTGCTAGAGACCTTTTGAACTCTTCCACTTGATCTGTGTTTGTGATGACTGGGACAATTGGTTTAGAAATGTTGTTCTTGGACAATCACCCAGGGACTCGCCCAAGGTTATAACCTGATTGTGTTGTAGAGGGAGGGTCTGATTATCCTCTTCTAGTGATTGCCAGTGGGTCCAGGGTGTCTTAATTGCTTGTATTCCTCCACAGCTGAGATTTCAACCCAAAGTCACTGATCTACTAGCTTTGGTCACAGTCTAGCTAAATATAAGACATACCCAGAGGGGTGGAGGCAAGATAGCTGACTGGAGCCAGTTTTCCACAGAGGCTCCCATCCAGAAGGAGAGTTAAAGGACAAAATTTTAGCAAGTAAGCTGATGGTTTAGAGCTGAGCCAAGAGAGAAGATTGAAGGATGAACATCAACCCCGCTAAGGCAAGCTGCAATCCCAAGGAAAAAAACAATAGGTACAAAATCCATCACCAAGTGGATAAGAATCTCCTCCCCCATGAGAATGGCTCATAGTACACTTTATAAAAACAAGCAAGCAGAGTTCACATCCCCTCCTATTTTAACCCACAGGAGAGACTCTGTAAACTGGAACTCCTTCCCTAGAGCGGACTTACTAATGTGGCATGGCACTTCTCCTGCCAAGCATAAAACTGTATAAAACTGTATATATTCTCTACCTGCAATTCTGAACTCCTAGCACTCCCATCAAATCTCACCCCAAGATCTGGAAGCCTGACCCACATGGAGTCCAGATTCTTGGGCATTTGTTTGAGAGGTGTGGACAAAATGTGGGCTGTTGCTGGCCTTTGTGATTCTGCAGCATGGGAGTAAGGAGAAGATGGTTAACTGAGGGAACCACATGGAAGAGGGAGAGGCGGTGCCCTGCAGCACAGAGCAGTAGTGGCAGTGGCAGGAACAATAGGGCTTACACTCCTAGAGATGTTTTGCAAAGACACTCCCTGCCTCTCTGGGCAACAGGAGGATGCCGGGCATCTTCTTTGGTGGCAGCCACTGGCAGAACAGATATGGGATGGAATAGCAGGCCCCAGGAGTAAAGGGTATGCCTGAGGCAGTACTTGCCAGGGCAGGGAGTGTGGTGGGGATGGAGACTAGAATACGTGTGCTCAGAGATGGAATACTTCTAGGGCAGGGCTGAGCCACAGGGACTGCTTTAGTGAGCCTAAGCAGCACCTGGCCCTCAAGGGATCATAAGCAGGTAGGGAGAGGCAGAAACTGAGAGCTGAGTGTGAGCCCTGACCATGCCTGCCTCAACACAGAGTGCAATGGAGACAGACACGCCAGCTCTGGGCAGCAGCCCAGACCGGGGCTAAGTCCCAGATTCAGTGAACTAAAATAGAGCCTGGAACACAAGGGAATATAGCTGGGACAGAAATAAATTTTGCAAAAAATATAAATGTCAGCAAAATCAATCAAGGACAAAGCTAGAACTGAGTGAACCACCCAAGCTTCCATTAAGCACCTGAGGTTGTCAGGCCTCAGGTCCCACTGCCAGATAATGGCAGAGAGTGGAGGCCTGGCTGAGGAGACATAGATCTCCCTGTGGATCAGGCAGGCACAAACCCCTGGAGCATCTGCTCATTCATTGGAGGGAACTGGGTCACAGCCCTGCGGGGTTACCAGTGACTGGGTATGACAGAGGTGCAAGGTGGGGAATGATGCATCGACCTTCCCAGAATAATTCATTTGCTGGGTGGGTCTTTCAGAACTCATGGAGTACTGGAGCAAGTCAGGCTCAAGCTGCCAGCAGAACCCTGCTATCTAGTTGCCAGAGATCCTTCAAACTCTCCAACCTGAGACCGGTGCTGACTGGGACAATTTATTTGGACCTCTTGAACTGGGCCAATCACCCAAGGGTGATCCAAAGTGGTACCCAGAGTGTGTGGTTGTGAGAAGGTTTGATTTTCCTTTTCCAGTTGTTGCCATGTGGAGCAGGGTGACTTAATTGCTAGTATTTCTCCACAGCTGAGACTTCAACCCAGAGTAACTGATTCACTAGGGTAGGACAGAGACCAGCTGGAAAAAAGACAGAGTCACTTAGCCCCACCACACCAAGAGGGTCCCCAGTGTCTCAGGCCATAGCACTCTATGGGTCCTTTGCATAGCTCTAAGGGAAAAAGTACAGACACCAGTCCCAGCTCTTGAGCAAATGGCTGGTTAATCACTACTCCAGGAACCACCAATGCAACTTCACCTTATCTGATCATCTAGCCAAACAGTGTGAAATAATCAAGGCATGGAATCAGCAGAAAAACTCCAGTAACATGAATAACCTGAGTAGATCAACTATCCCAAGGAACAACATGGCAGACATAACAGAAGATCCCATTCATAATCAAATGGCTTAGATGTCAGAAATCGAATTCAGAATTTGGATTGCAAACAAGATTAATAGAATGGAGGTAAAGTTGGAATTAGAAATCAAGGAGCATTTCAAAGTTGTCTCAAGAATTCAATGAATTCAAAGACAAAATCACCAAAGATTTTGACACATTGAAACAAGAATTTGCAGTCCTCAAAGATCTGAGAATTACAGTACAATCCCTCAGTAACAGAATGCAGCAAGTAGAAGAAAGGATTTCTGACATTGAAGACAAAGCTTTTGAAGGCTCCTGAAGGCTCAAAGAGGAAGAGAAATGGAGAGCAAAAATGGATTATTCTCTCAGAGAACTCTGGGATAATTTGAAGAAAACCGATATTCACCTTATAGGAATTCCTAAAGGTGAGGAGGTGGATTAAAAAGGCACAGAGGCTCTACTTCACGAGATAATGAAGAACTTCCCGCATATGCCAAGAGATTCTGAAATTCAGATAGCAGTTTCAGAATGCCAGCATGACACAACTCAAATAATACATCTCCTAGACACATTACAATTAACTTCACTAAAGTTAAAATGAAGGAGAAAATTTTGAAAGCAGCCAGATGTAAGAAAAACATAACCTACAAGGAGAAGAATATTAAAATAATTGCAGACCTCCTGCTGAAAACTTTCAAGCTAGAAGAAGATGGTTATTGCCTTTTAATCTCCTAAACAAAATAGCTTTCAACCCAGGATCCTGTATCCAGTGAAACTGACTTTTATTTATGATAGAGAAATTAAATACTTTAATGACATTCACATGTTGAAGAAATTTTCCATAACTAAATGAGCTCTCCAGGATATTCTTAGACCTGTCCTCCATAATGAACAGTGCGATCCTCTACCATAAAAGTAAACTCACTCAGAAACTTTTGATCAAATTCTAACTTCCACAGTGGCAAAAGGATTAAAAATGTCCACTGGACTTTCAAAAAACTTGATACCCAAAATTCTACCAGGCTTATCAATATTGACAATTAATGTGAATAGTTTAAATTGTCCTCACAAGAAGCCTAGGTTGGCTGACTGGATACAAAAATTCAGGCCAGATATGTGCTTCATACAAGAATCTCATCTTACGTTAAAAGATAAATATTGACTAAGGGTGTAGGGATAGTCATCTATATTTCAAACAAATAGAAATCAGAAAAAAAGCAGGCATTGCAATTTTATTTACAGATACAATAAGCTTTAAACCAACAAATGTAGGGAAAGATAAGGATGGTCACTTCATATTTGTTAAGGGTAACACTCAACATGATAATATTTCTATTATTAACATTTATGCACCCAACCAGAATGCTCCTCAATTTATAAGAGAGACTCTGATAGACATGAGCAACTTGATTTCCTCCAGCACAATAATAGTTGGAGAATTTAACACTCCTTTAACAGTGTTGGATAGATTCTCCAATAAGAAGCTAAGAAAAGAAATTTGAGACTTAAACTTAACCATTCACAATTGTATTTTATAGACATCTACAGAACATTTCATCCAAACAAAACTGAATTCACATTCTTCTCATCAGCCCATGGAACATACTCCAAAATTGATCACATCTTAGGTCACAAGTCTAACATCAGCAAATTTAAAATAATAGAAATTATTCCTCACATCTTCTCGAACCATCATGGAAAGAAAGTTGAACTCAATAACAACAGGAATCTGCATACTCATATGTAAACATAGAAACTAAATAACTTTATGCTGAATAAAAGCAAGAAAGAAATTACCAAATTTTTGGAACAAAATGAGAAAGAAGACATGAATTATCAGAACCTGTGGGATACCACAAAGGCAGTCCTATGAGGGAAATTTGTAGGACTGCAAGCCTTCCTCAAGAGAACAGAAAGAGAAGAAGTTAACAATTCAATGGGACATCTCAAGCAACTGGAAAAGGAAGAAAGTTCCCATGCCAAACCCAGGGGAAGAAAAGAAATAACCAAAATTAGAGCTGAATTAAATGAAATTGAAAATAAAAGGATTATACAACAGATTAATCAATCTAAAAGTTGATTTTTTGAAAAGTTCAAAAAAATAGATAAACCTTTGGCTAACCTGACAAGGACAAGAGAGCAAAATATCCAATTTCATCAGTCAGAAATGATAAAGATGAGATAACAATAGACTCCTCAGAAATTAAAAAAATCCTTAATTAATATTATAGGAAACTCTAGTCTCAGAAATACAGAAATCTAAAGGAAATACACCAATACTTGGAAGCATGACACCTTCCTAGACTTAGCCATAATGAAATAAAAATGAATTAAGTTCTGAAATAGAATCAACTATATAAAATTTCCCTAAAAAGAAAAGCCTGAAGTTCAAGTTCTGAAATTGCATCAACTATACAAAATCTCCCTAAAAAGAAAAGTCCAGGACTAGATGGCTTCACACCAGAATTCTACCAAACCTTTAGAGAGTCATTACTATGTATGTACTCAACCTTTTTCAAACTGTAGAAAAAGAAGGAATACTACCCAACACATTCTATGAAGCAAATGTCACCATGATCCCCAAACCAGGAAAAGACCCAACAAGAAAAGAAAAGTATAGATCAATGTCACTAATGAATATTGATGCACAAATATTCAACAAGATCCTAACAAACAGAATCCAGCAACACATAAAACAAATTATACACCATGACCAAGTGCATTTTAATCCAAGGTCTTAAGGCTTATTCAATGTATGTAAATCTATAAATATAATTATTAACATAAACAAATTAAAAAACAAAGTCAATATGATTCTCTCGATTGATGCAGAAAAGCTTTTGATAATATCCAGCATCCTTTGATGATCATAACACTTAAGAAAATGGGTATAGAAGGGAGATTTCTTAAACTGATAGAGACCATCTATAGCAAACCCACAGTCAATATGGTATTGAATTGAGTTAAATTGAAATCATCCCCACTCAGATCAGGAACCAGGCAAGGTGCCCATTGTCTCCACTACTTTTTAACATTGTAATGGAAGTCTTAGCCATTGCAATTAGGTGAGAAAAGGTGATCAAGGGTATTCACATAGGCTCAGACGAGATAAAACTTTCACTCTTCACCGATGATATGATTGTATATGTCAAAAACACCAAGGATTCTACTACAAAACTCTTAGAAGTGATCAAGGAATACAGTAGTGTCTCAGGTTATAAAATCAACACTCATAAATCTGTAGCCTTTATATGTACCAACAATAGTCATGCTGAAAAAACAGTCAAGGACTCTACTCCGTTCACAGTAGTGCCAAAAAAGATGAAATATTTGGGAGTTTACTAACAAAGGAAGTAAAAGATCTCTATAAGATGAACTATGAAACTCTAAGAAAGAAAATAGCTGAAGATGTTAACAAACAGAAAAACACACCATGCTCATAGCTGGGAAGAATTGACATTGTTAAAATGTTCATACAACCCAAAGCAATATACAATTTTAATTCAATCCCTATTAAAGCTCCACCGTCATACTTTATAATAAAATAAAAAAAAATACTTCATTTTATATGGAATCAGAAAAAACCTTGAATAGCCAGAATATTACTCAGAAATAAAAACAAAGCGGGAGGAATCACGCTACCAGACCTCACACTATAGTGATAGTGATCAAAACAGAATGGTACTGGCACAAAAACAGAGAGGTAGATGTATGGGACAGAATAGAGAACCAAGAGATGAACCCAGCTACTTACCATTATTTGATCTTTGACAAGCCAATCAAAAACCTAATTAACACATGTATATGTAAAAATAAAAAAATAAAAAAACTGCCTGCCAGGTATAAGGTACACTATTTGCATGACAGGTACAATAAAAGCCCTTACTTCACCACCATTCAATTCACCCATGTAATACAAACCCATTTGTGTCCCCTAAGTCACCTGAAATTTAAAAAGTAAATCAATAAAATTAAAAATTTTTTAAGAAAAAAAAAATTTAAATGTAAGACATGAAACCATAAAAATACTAGAAGAAACTGCATGAAAAACACTTCAAGAAAGCAGCCTGGGTGAATATTTTATGAGGAGGACTCCCCAGGCAATTGAAGTAACACCAAAAATACACCACTGGGACTTGATCAAACTAAAAAGATTCTGCACAGCCAAGAACACAGTAAGTAAACCAAGAAGACAGCCCTCCGAATGGGACAAGATATTTGCCGATTAGCTCTCTGACAAAGATTTAATAACCAGAATCCACAGAGAGCTCAAACGTATTAGCAAGAAAAGAACAAGTGTTCCTATCTCAGGGTGGTCAAGGTACTTGAAGAGAAACTTCTCTGAAGAAGACAGGTGCTCAGCCTACATACATATGGAAAAATGCCCATCATCCTTAATCATCAGAGAAATGCAAATCAAAACTACTTTGAGATATCATCTAACTCTAGTAAGGTTAGCCCACATCACAAAATCCCAAAACCAGAGATGTTGGTGTGGACGTGGAGAAAAGGTAACACTTCTGTACTGCTGGTGGGGATGCGAACTAATACGTTCCTTTTGGAAAGATGTTTGGGGAACACTTAGAGATCTAAAAATAGACCTGCCATTCAATCCTACAATTCCTCTACTAGGTATATATCCAGAAGACCAAAAATCACAGTATAACAAATATATATGTATACCAGAATGTTTATTGCAGTCCAATTCATAATTGCTAAGTCATGGAAGAAGCCCAAGTGCCCATCAACCCACGAATGGATTAGTAAATTGTGGTATATGTACACCATGGAATATTATGCAACTTTAAAGAAATATGGAGACTTTACCTCTTTCATGTTTACATGGATAGAGCTGGAACATATTCTTAGCAAAGTATCTCACAAATGGAAGAAAGAGTATCCAATGTTCTAAGCCCTACTATGAAACCTATTTATAGCTTTTACATGAAAGCTAAACCCCAACTATAGCATAAGAATATGCGGAAGGGGGAGAGGAAGGGGAGAGGAGTGGGAAGGATGAGTGGAGGGAGGGTAATTGGTGGGATCACGCCTACAGTGCATCTTACAAGGGTACATGTGAAATTTAATAACTGTAGTATATAAATGTCTTAACATAATAACTAAGAAAATGCCATGAAGGCTGTTAACCAGTTTGATGAAAATATTTCAAATTGTATATAAAACCAGCACGTTGTACCCCATGATTGTATTAATGTAGACAGCTATGATTTAATAAAAAAAAATACAGACCCATCTAGCCCCATCATACCAAGTGGGTCCCCAGGGCCTCAGGCTGTAGTACTGAATAAGACTTAGGTAAAGTCATATGGGAAAAGCTGCAGTCGCCAGTTCCTGCACTCTGTAAAGGGCTAATTAATTACATCTCCAGGAGCCCTCAATTTAATTCCACCTTACCAGCCTATCTAAACAAATGCTGAAAAATAACCATGGGGCAGTATCAACAAAAAAATCTCTGGCAACATGAATGACCAGAGTAGATCAACTCCCCCAAGGTAGGACAAAGGAGATGCAACAGAAGATCCTATTCATAAACAAATGACTGAGATGTCTGAAATTGAGTTCAGAATTTGGATAGCAAATAAGATTAACAAAATTGAAGTAAAATTGGAATTAGAAGTTCAAGCAGTAATTCAAAAGTTGGCTCAAGTATTCAATGAATTCAAAGATAAAATCACCAAAGATTTTGACAAATTGAGACAAGAAGTTGCATCCCTTCTCTATTACTAAGAAATACAGTAGAATCCCTCAGTAATACGATGGAAACTTCTCTGAAGAAGACAGGCACACGACCTACTGACACATGAAAAATGCTCACCATCCTTAACCATCAGAGAAATGCAAATCAAAACTACTTTGAGATATCATCTAACTCCAGTAAGATTAGCCCACATCACAAAATCCCAAAACCAGACTTGTTGGCATGGATGTGGAGAAAAGGGAACACTTGTACACTGCTGGTGAGAATGCAGACTAATACGTTTCTTTTGAAAAGAAGGTTGGAGATCACTTAGGGATCTACATAGAGACCTGCCATTCTATCCAGCAATCCCTTTACTAGGTGTATATCCAGAAGACCAAAGATCACTTTATAACAAAAATATTTGCACAAGAATGTTTATTGCAGCCCAATTCATAATTGCTAAGTCATGGAAGAAGCCCAAGTGCCTATCGACCCATGAATGGATTAATAAATTGTGGTATATGTACACTATGGAATATTATGCAGCCTTAAAAAAGATGGAAATTTTACCTCTTTTCTGTTTACGTGGATAGAGCTGGAACATATTCTTCTTAGCAAAGTATCTCAAGAATGGGAGAAAAAGTATCCCGTGTACTCTGCCCTAATATGAAACCAATTTATAAACACTCACACTTCGTTATGAAAGCTATAACCCAACTACAGTCCAAGATGAAAGGGGAAAGAGGAATGGGAGGGGACAAAGGAGGGGAGGATGCATGAGGGGGAGTAATTGGTGGGACCACCTATGGAGCATTTTGCAAGGGTACATGTTAAATCTACTAAGTGTGGAATATAAATGTCTTAACACAATTACTAAGAAAATGAGGTGAAGGCTATGTTAACCAGTTTGATGAAAGTATTTCAAATTGTATATGAAACTAGCACATTGTACACCATCATTGCATTAATGTACACAGCTATTATTTAATTTTTAAAAATTAAAAAAAAACTGATCACAGTGAGATGAAACTCTTTGTCATTCTTTTTCTGAGTTTCCATTAGTGTGACCTTGCCTGATCCAGATTCTATAGCTATAAAATGAGGAGTGTGATACACAGGGCTTGCACCTGCACCAAGGAGTTAGGAGTGCAGCAGTAAAGCCATCATGACATCTTCTAGATTCAAACTACACAGAGACCATGTGGGTTAAAATAAATCACTATTTGCTGGTCTTTCGAGTGCATTTGATGAAAGAGGCTGAAAGTGCACAGTGATGCATTATTATTTTTAAAAAGTGTTTACTTGCTCACTTCCAGCAAACTGGAAAAAATCCAAGCAAGTTTCCTGAAATAATAAGTTGAGATTATGATGATGATATCTGGAATCAAGTTAATAGAAATATATTCTTGTTTATTATATAAAACATTCTTACTTTTAACAACTACTCTTTTTTTTTTTTGTAGAAAAGGAGAATTTTAGTCCTGTGCATCACATATGATCCATTCTCAGGGGTGGAAATGAATGCTGAAATGTATTACAATTGGGTCCTATGTCCCAGAAGGTTAATCAGGGGAGTGAAGACACTCAAATGCATAGCAGTCCACAGGTGACGTTCTCTTAGGAGGAATATTGCTGAATCAGTCTCTTGCCCTATTAAAGCTGTAGTCATGGCTGTGGTACAGGGAGTCTGGTTTGGAATGACTTGCAATAGTCTCAATGTTGCTTTTTTAGCCTTTATATGTACCTTGTTCTTTCCTCGGATCTCTAATTTCAGAGTAGGGCTGAACAGGGTTAAGTTTCCTTCTCAAATCATTCTTGGGCTCCAGACAAGGTGCTAGATTTTTGAACCAAAAAGCAGGTTTCTGGCAACTGTACCTGGGGAAAAGCAAAGCTGTGTGTGAAAGGTCCCTGTAGCATGCTATCTCCCCTCACTCCTGCTCTATCCAGTTTCTCAGGCGTTCTAACAATCACTTCTTAAGCACTGTTTCTTCCTTGGATATAATCCTACTAACATGCCCTCTACAAATTCACAATGTATTGCTAATGTAAAAAAAAAAGGTCGACATTTATGATCTCATGAAAGTAGAAAGTAGAATAGTGGTAACAAGAGGCTGGGAAGGGAGAGGGAGACTAGAGAGAGGGTTGTTAAAGGATACAAAAGTACAGCCAGATAGAAGAGGAATATTCTAGCATTCTACAGTGCTGGAGAGGACCACTGTCAACAATAACTTATTATATATTTTCAAATACCAAGAAGAAAGACTTTGAATGTTCCAGATGCAAGAAATGATGAACATTTGGGACAATGGATATGCTAATTACCCTAATTTGATCACAACACATTGGGTATATTGAAATATCACTATGTACCCCATATATGTACATTATGTGACAGTTACAAAAATAAGTTAACAAAAAAATTCAGTGTCTAGAACAAAAGTTTTGCTTTTGTGGACAATTAATCATCTCTAGTTTAATATTCTTTTCCTTTTTGAAACACAGATTCTTTCTTCTCTTTTCTACAGTGACTGGTGTTTACTAAATTGTAACGGCTCTCCAGCGTTCTTGACTAGAAATGATCCTTTGCTGCAGATCAGCTACTAAAATCAATAATCTTTAAATATGAGTGCAGTTGCTGTCTGTGTAGGTAAAGTGGAAAAGTCATGTGAGAGTGATACAGAGTCAGAGGAAGCAATAATCAGAGAAAGGATGACTATTTCTCCCATTCACAATTTTAAAAAATTGTTGCCCCTTCAAGCAAGAGATGAAGGGGCTCCTCCTTCTCAAGTCCTCTGACAAATGTTGACGGAAGCCTCTTTGTTAGATATTTTACCTCTAGAATCCAGAATTTAAGACATTATCATGTTTTCAGACTACAAAAAATGAGTATTTCCAGATTTCTCTTGCCTCATCCATTATAAATTGAATTTTAATACAATTAGTTTAACTCAAATGGATAGCAAGCTATAAACAAGATCTAAGGTCATACAAGGCAAGGATTAAGTCACACCTTACAATCCATAAAATCTATTTAAACAAGTCCTTTGTTTTACTGGCATGATGTCACATGATGGATAACAGACCCCCTTATCTTAACTTCAACATTGCTTTCTGCTGACTCCAAGTTTTAGGTAGAGCCTTGCTCCTTGCACCAATTATCAATACAAACTAAACAATCTCTAAACCCGCCTATGCCCTGTAAGTCCCCGGGTACCCCCACGGAGGACAGACCAAGGCAGCCTTCCACGTACTGATTCATGTCTTTGTAACTCATGCCACTCTGAAACGTGAAACACCAAACTGTAATCTGACCCCTTGGTGCTGTTTTTCAAGGTATCTTGGGTTTGTGTTTTCCCCAGCTTGCAGTCACTCATATTGACTGGGAATAAACCTCTGTGACATACTGGACTTCACAAGAGTCTGTTTTGCCATGTTTCCCATCAGCACACCATGTTCTGGGCCACGGAGACATCTATGACCTGTTTGCTCCCGGGTCTCTGCTTTTCCCTGACCAGCTCTGTGCTGCACGGGCACTGTCACCTGCAGGCGGTCCTCCCCGGGCTGTTTGTAACTGAGAACTCCTGGAGGAAGTTAGGAGGCAGGCAAAAGGGAAAGGCCAGGACGGCACTGACACCGGTGGCTACTTCCCTGCACGGCTCCAGCTCCCGCCAGCAGCCCCATCGTCATCACAGCTCCGGTACGTGACACGGCCCAGATTCCGGGACCACGGCGTCCCCGAGGTCCAGGAGGTGAGGGCCTTCTGATATTCCTAATCTCTAAGGAGTCTTACTGCTCGTCAGCGTGTTCACCACCTATATAATTAATTTCCTGTATCAAACTTTCCATAACTAGTTCTTTATTTTTGGATTCTTAAAGCAGTTTCCTTCTGTCTGGATGGGCCTGATGGATTGCAACCTGCTCCTGAGTGGCGACCACCGTAACGGGGGTGAAAGTGGCACGTGCCATCTTCTTCTAAACTCTCAAATGTGATCCCACTCCTTTACTCCTGTCCCTGGATTATGATGTCCCTGGAAGAGTCCTTACCGCACTGGTATTCATTATATTGTGACATGAGCAAGAAATGAACCATTTATTAAGTCTCTGCATTTTCAGGATATACCAGTTCCACTCCGCACTACGTGGCCTTGTAACAGGTGCTTCCTGTTTCTCCCGCCAGTAGGTCTTAGATCCTGTACTCACCTAGCAATAATTTTTTGGTAGGATTTTTTCCTATAATATTTAAAATTATAATTCAGTTACATTTTCCAGGTAATATGATTTTGGGATAGATCTTTCCTAAGTCTATTCCCAGGAAAAATCATTAAAAGGTGAAGTTAAACTTGGGTGTGTCACAGGGCTTGAGAGAAGCTGTGAAACTACCTCAAACTAACAGAGAAAAGTTATTCTCCCTAAAATACGTCGACTGAAACAAAATAAAATATTTCCCCCATCTTTCAGGTAGTGTAGATGATTCACTACAGCAGGATAGCTTGGTGATATCAGGGCATTTTCTTTCATCTTATTTTGCAGTCCCCTTTTTTTTGTCCTTGGGTACATTGTCAAAGATGGCCTCCCACCACAACTGTACTTCAGCCTCAGGGAAAAGAGAGAAACAAGGAGGAAATTCATTTTAATCTAGATACACAAGCTAGCAATTGTGAACATCACTCCTGCCTACTTTACTTGGGGAAACACAGTCATGTGGCCCCACCACACTTCAAGGGAGGTTTGAAAACATGTCCAGCCCAACTTCCATCACTATGGAAAGGGGGCAAAAAGGGGTAAGACAGCTGGCTTCTGTCTTAGGGACCTGCATGGCAAATTAGATCAGGCTATTGTAGGGTTTTGGAAAAAACTTCAAAGAAAGATAATTCTCTATAATGCTAAAAGGAGGGAGCTTGAAGATCTTACTAAAGAGGTAAAGGCAAATTATAAAATACGTATTTAAAATTTGTATTTCACTCACTCTAAAAATCTATCAATTAGCTAATGCACCAACATTTTTAACCACTAAGAAAGATGTTCCTAATTAAACTACAGCACCATGCTTTGTTATTATTTAGAATTTTTATTTTAAACTCATTGCAATAACTCTGCTACATCCATTTACACATACATTTGAGCACATATCTTACTGTTCTGTTTGTTGTCTATGTATACAACATCGCTGTAATTTTGCAGGAGCATAATGCACTTTTCCTGATGATGTTTTAAATGGCAATTAAACTCAGTGTACATAGTGGCAACAATGTGAGTCATTCAATTTCAATGATGATATAATGAGCACCGACAGTCAAGTTTTCACATGAACAGGCAGGAACTTTGAGATCATTACCCCTTCTGGCCAGCAGTGATTGCATCCCAAAACTGAGAGAGATGTCCAAATGTCAAAAACAAAAAGTGCATCTTCAAAAGAATGATATGTAAGAAATATAGTGTATTACATGTACCCTGCCATTCTCTCTCCTTGCCTCCACTTATTTCTCTTAGCTGTGTTTCTTTCTGAGAAGCATAGATTTTGTGACGCAGGCTCATATCACCTTCTCTTTAAGAGTTAAAGTCACTTTGGTTTGCAGTGAACACCTGCATAACATGATTTTATACGCTGACCATGGTTTCTGTTTAGGTGCCACTCAATAAGAAAGCATAGCAAGGAAGACCAGTAACATTGGAAGGGGACAGAAAGTAAATAGTAATAATCTTGACAACAAAAATATAAAAATATGGTCATCAGCAACTGAGAACTGAAGGAGACAAGGGAAGATGACAGACTATGTAAGGGCACAAAATGCAGACAATGCTGTCTAACATGGAAAGATCAATGGAATAGAGGCTTAACATATTAAATGAATGATGATTAACGTATTAAATGAATGATTAATGTAATCAATACACTGAAATGCAAAGGCATGACTAGCAGAGACCTGGGGACAGGGAGACACAGGAAAAGAAAGTGTAGACCAAATGAACTGAATTCTTCATCTATAAGGGCAAGAAATCAACAGATACAATAGAAAGCTGTTCCTTCTATGAATTAGATAGAAAAGAGTTTTTATCATAAGTGTAAGAAAGTTGCCATGTGTCTGTATCGGTTTCAATGACTGCATTTTTAATATTCTTTTTCATTCTTTTAAAAGAACATTTTTAAGGATTATTTAGGATAGTAAGGAACATTTTTAAGGATAGTTTTTAAGGATTATTTATTGTTTGCTCATTTCATATTCCACTTTTAATTTATTCACACATTCCATAAATGTTTAACTTGTACACTTTTTTGGATAATTTCAATAACTTAAGTCCTTGATAATTTGTATCTGTACTTCATTTCACCTTATGGTTGCCAGTTTCTTTTTGTTATTTGTTTTCTATGTTAATTATGAGTTCAAATGTTTATTACTGCTTTTATTTTAATTGTAAGGTCAATTTTTTTCATCTATTATTTTTGGAGGAATATCCTACAAGCCTGAACTTGGGTATGCTTTTCAGGGACACTGTGGACTTGGAACTTCCTTAGCCCAGTTGAAGGATCTCTTATCTTCTATGTCTCAGTGAAATCCAGGGTTGGTCCACTAATCCCAAGAATGAGTCCCACTGACTGTAGGGTAAGTTTTCTACTCACAGGCTTCAGTTTATTTCATTCTGGGAATTCTCTTCTATTTTCCTTGGTTCTGGTTATTGTAAAGTATTACAAGGTATATTTTAACTTGAATTTTGTTCTGTGGCAGTGAAGGTGTCTCTCATAGTATTCGGTCAACTGTACTGATGGCAGCAGAAGAATATTTAGTTTTGTAATGATGCATTTGTTGTCTTTCGCTGTGTAACAACTTATTTCAAAACTTAGTGGCATGAAACCATAATCTTTCATTAGCTCAGAGTTTCTGTGGTTTCAAGATTCAGGATGTGGCTTAGCCAGGGCCTCTGGCTCTAGGTCTCTCACAGGGCTGCTGGCTCCAGCTCCAGTCACTTCCAGGCTGGACGTGGCCAGGGGACCCCCTTCAACCTCATTCCTCATGGAGGTCTCCCTGCCTGTTGACCAGAGCCATCCATTCTCTGACACACTCTTGTTCCTTCTCCAGAACAAGATGCAGAGCAAACCAGCAAGATCGCCAGGGAGGATGAGACAGAAGCCACCACTGTTTCTATAATTTAATGTCAGAAATGACATCTCTTACTGTTGTACAGTCTCTTCATCAGGAGAGAGTCTGTAGTCCAGCCCATGGTCAAGGGGAAGAAGCCACACAGGGCTGGCAGGCAGGGTCATTACGGACCATCTTATTGGCTGGTCACCACAATGACAAAAATAAGCAACTTTGGGGGAGTAAGTTTAACACTTAAACAAATCACTTGCCACTATCATAGCATACATTTCCTTGAGTCATTATTATATTATTTTACTCAAGTAATTATATTTAGGAAATACTATTGCATTATACTTTTTATCTTACCATCTAGATAAATAAATACATAGTCCCACCCTCATTGGTTTCATTTACATCTTTATTCTCTTACATAACTATTACAACTCCCTCAGAACTGTTCTTCTTCCACAAGTCTCTTCTATCTAGTTTATCTCATATATATTTTAAATTATTTTTTTCTCCATAATTTTATTGGGCAATTTTTCTTTCATTGGCCCCTTATTTGTGCTTTCTCTGTCTTCTTAATCCATCCCACCTGAGCAGCCTGGGCAGCGTTTTATCCCTGGGATACCCCTTCTACTTAGACTGGTCTGGTCCTCACCACTTCTCTGCCTTTACTAAGGGTACAACACATGCCCACATGGTGTCCTCATGTCTAACTGCTGTCCTTGCTGTTTCTTTGCCTTTACTCAGGTTATGACACACGCCTGGGTGGCGCTTCCAATGTCTAACTTCTTCACAACTGCTCTCATAACCCCTCGAGGTCTACCTCACAGATTGTATTCTACCCAGGCTTGCTCTGCTTCCTAGCTAATGAAATCACATTCTATTACCAATAACCCTCCTTTGATAGTTAATCACACACTGTTTTGTGACTGTTCTGATATGAAATAGCTTTCAACATTAACTAACATTTAATATAAATGTAATGTTTCTTCAGCCAGCTTATTAGCACCTCAAAAACAAACAAAAAGTGGTTTTCCAGAACACTTACATCATTCACTATGCCCCTAGCATATAGCTATCACCCAAAACACTATCCGAAAGATTGACTTCTGCAGAAGTAAAACCAAAAATTTGCTTTCAAATCTACTTTTAACCTACAAGCCTCTGAGTTCTCACTTACTCAATCTATTAATGCTCTTTTTTTATATTCTAGTATAATAAAACTTTCCACTGAGTATTCAAAAACATTTTGTGTCAAAAGAAAAAAATAATTAAAATCTATAATGAATAAAAATCAATGATAACTGAGCAGCAAAGTTCACATGGAATTAGAAAAAAGCTTAAGAGAACCAAATTTAATGACCAACTTTGCAATCTCAGCGTTCACAACTGAGAATGTCTAATTATCTAACTGCAGACATTCCTAAAAGATGTGAGTGAGTTAGTCATAAAGGACGAGGAACATGAGTAGAAAAATAACCATAGAATGTTCTAAATTATTTAAGAATCTTAAAAATGAAAACTGTGATTCAATCCTATGCCCACTCATGAAGCGAAGCTTAGGTAAAAGGTTGAAGTCAAGTTCCCTTTGCTGCCCAGGGAGCCACGGCTGCAGCCCCAGCCCCATGTGGCGTCGGCAGGGATGGCTGCGTGTCACATCGTAGGATGACCCAGCATAAGAAAGTGATGGTTAGCCATGCTCCAACTTCAGAGAGGCTTTTTGAGGAGAACCTTGCACTACGTCTAGAAACCTTTCTGTCTTATTTCTGTCGCAGACTATGCTTGAACAAGTCACAGCAGGAGATCCAGGATCTGAAGTTCCACCTTCAAGAGAAAGAGCATCAGTGAGGAAACTCAAGTTTCCTCTTTCCAAACACAAGTCTTGTTTTTAAAAAAGGAAAACCTTACTAGGTTACAGTGTGTTAAGTGAGGTGTCCAAGGTCAGACAATGACTCAGTGGCAAAGTTAAGAATAAAATATGGGCTTTACACCCTAGAAAACTTGTATTTAAAATAAAAATTAAGATCTCATGTAACTGAAAAAGTGTTCTTATAAGTTTCTAAGTGTTTTATGAAAAAGCTCCCCTTTCTTTATTCTTCCTCTCCCTCTCTCTCTCATTTTAAAGTAAGCCCTTGCAATAGTCTCACATTAAGTAAGATGGTATTAACCTCAAGATTAAAAGGCCTTAAATACATAAAGCTGAATGAAGGAGAAATGAAAGTGGAAAGGAGAATTAAATGAAGTTCAAATTTGTGACTTTGTTATGATTGGACTAACAGGGATTTCTTTGAAAGGACATTGTCACATTGCAGAAAAAAATCTAAGTTTTAAGAGCAGATACTGTCAGTTTGAATCTTTCTACTGCCCCTGGAGACCTGGGCAAGTCACTTAAAAGTCCTTATCTGTAGTTTGGGTTATTTTTGCAGCACCAAAAAGATACTGTATTTCTAAACTCAAGCCTACACAAATGCTAATTCATATTTGACTCCCAAGCTTTTTCATTGCTGTCCCCTAATGGTGAAAGAGTAGACACTAGTGGCCAAGCATGGTGGTTCACACCTGTGATCTTAAACTCTGGGGTGCTGAGGTGGGAGGATGGCTTGAGCTCAGGAGTTCAAGACAAATCTGAGAAAAGGGAGAAACCATCTCTACTAAAAACAGAAAAACTAGCCAGATGTTGTGCTGGCACCTGCAGTCCCCTATTCAAGAGGCTGAGGCAGCCTTGATCCCAGAAGCTTGAGCTTGCTATGAGTGAGGCAAGCCCATGGCCAAGGCACTCCAGCCCAGGCAACAGAGTGAGAATCCAGCTCAAAAGAAAAAAAAAAAGACAATAAAAGAGAGGCTATCTCTAGGCAGAATTATAAAATAGACCCAACTAAATATCACCACTCCTCCATTTCCCATATTTATCCACGTCATGATTTCCTATCCACATCTACAGCAGAAACACCAATTCCCTCTCCCTGCTCTCATCTTTTTCCACACTCGACCAAAAGGAGAAGAAAACGTCCCTGTCTCTGGGGGTGAAGGCTTCTGGGAGAGATTCACATCCCCCTCTCTACTGGTAGCAGTTTGTCAGTGGGCTCAGAAAGACAAGGTCACCATCCCATGCCAGACATGTGCTACTGTGATGTGGACTGTAGGTCATGTGAGGCAGGGACACATCACAGCAGAACAAGAGGTACCTGGGGAAAGTGACAGGCTTTTTAGTAGCACTCATGGAGTAGGACACCTACCACTGGCATCACAGGTCCTACATCTACTTTCTGTTTTCCACAACTGCTTAAAGATAACTTCTGGGCACATGGTTGTATTAGTAGTTCAACACTAGTTCATTAAGGTAATCATGAAACAAAGCTGCCCGACACAAACAGTAGCCATACTGTTTCAAAACAGTATCATGTCACATCCTGGAGGTGGTCAGGGACCATTTGTTTTCACACATCCCTGACTGCCCCCCCTGCCCAATTGCCATTCAACTTAAACATAGAATTCCATGTGGTATTGATACTGACATTTCGCTCTAGTAGAGTCTTGGTCCTAGTGGTTCGAAGAATGAATCTGCAGGCCACAGATCAGTATTTATCAGGTAAGATAAGATTTATTTACAGAAAAGAATACAGAAGTGCCAGAGCTCCTGGCAGAGAGAAAACTTGAGTCAGGAGAGATAAGTGATCTCTCTCTCTCTCTGTCTGTCTGTCTATTGGCTCTTTGTCTAGGGGTATATATAGTTGCACGGGGCCCTTGGTAGTTACATTTAGCATGTCTGGGACATCGTGTCTGGATGTCTGGAACAACATGCCTGGGTTGCAAATGAATGGTTATAATCCCTTGCATTCCCAGGCCTAGGAAATGGGGACCCCCTGCCCACCCTCCAGCCTGCTGGTTCCGCTGCTTGCTGCCACCACACCAACATCACCAGTTGGAGGCAGCAGGTATGTGCCCCCCAGCTACACAAGCTGGCTGGGATGCCACTTGTCCTGTATCAGTATTAAATAGCAATTTGAACTAAAATATAATCAGATAGGCTTACGTTTATAGCTGAATGACTGGCAAGGTATGTTTTCAAGTATTTTGTCCTGAAGACATTCCAAATGTGTGAGAAGAACTTTTTCTGCAATATGAAAAATAATTAAGTGAAATGGTGAAAAGGAGCCCAATCAGAGTGGCTTATTTTAGTGGTGCAGAGACTTAAGCAACTGCAGATCCTCTAGTATTTTTTGATCACCATTTAAAATACATTTTAATACTCAGTAGAATAACTACACTCTATAGCTATGGCTTTTGTGCTATTCTTGCCCTGAGAAATTTAATACTAGTATTTATATAGACTAGAGGATTTAGTGATTTGTCTTTATCTAATAACGTGTTATTTCTAAAAACACTTGCTTCTGACCTAGAATATGTATAATCTTACATTAATGACCCTGCTTCTGAATGGATTGCTATTAATAGCATATATTTTACTATTGTCAATGTTTATTTTTTAATTTTTCATGTGTCATTGAATAACCTACTTTCATCCAACTCCATAGAGCCCAGTAAATGTTTATGCATACAACTAAGTCCTATAGATGATAAAAGACTTCAGCATTACTTATGAATTATCATTGGTTTATTGACTTTTAATAGTTGTTCTATATAAATTCAAAAATTTATTTTTCTGTATAAATTCCTATTGCTTGTAAGATGTACCCTTTTGTTGTGAAAATACTACATTTGCACCCTTCTAAAAGGTATTTATGTACAATAAATTCCCTTTGACATTATGGCAATGTTCATTTTCAAGTAATAATCAATAGTCATGTAATATTTCAAATATAATGAATTATCATAATTTAGAATTAATTTATTTCTAACTACAAATTTCATAAAAAGTCTTTGCAGACCAAACTGGAATCTTATTTCCAGATGTGGAGGTCCTCTTCTCCAAGTCCCTCAGTTCCTCATCTTTAGATGCAGGATTCTTCTCCACATTCCCTTAGATCTGCCTGTCTGGCCTGGAACCCAGTATTGTGAGGCTGCCGGGCACACACAGCCTTGGATCAATTTCACTGCCTGCTTTCTCAGCTTCTGTATCAGTGTTTCTGTGCTCTGATGAGAAAATCGCACAACTGCTTGGATAGATTCCAATTCCAATTTATGGCTTCCACATCTCCTGGGCACTCACAACTGCCTGGCGAGCCATCTGTGTCTCGCTGGGCAGCCTCTCTCCCAGTTTCAGATTGGCCATTGGATCTCCCCACCCTCCTGCCTCCTGCACTGTCCCCTAATCTGTCACTCTGCACACTAGGCCTCTGCTTCTCAGTGAGAGCGTCCCTCTGCCCCACCAGTGTCTGGCACCACAGGACTCTGTCCCCTCAGAGAACTTGCTGTCACACTCAGTCAGTCTCTCTCCTGCTTCTTCAATGCCCTCTTTTGCCTGCCATTTCCTTTCCACCAGCACTTACCCTTCCCAAATCTCACCCATGTTAAAATAAACGTTCTTGACCTTTCCCACACTATCGCGTTCACTTACTGACCTTACACATCCCTCACTTCTGTGCATCTGGCTTCATCTCTGAATCAGTGATCTCCTTTCATTGAATCCATAAAATACTTAGTAATCGCATTCTTGACCTTGGGTCCACCTGAAACTTCTGATTCATCTCCTTTCTTGTTAAAATCCTCCCTCCCAGGGTGTCCTCCGATGCTGCACTCTGCTGCTTTCTCCCCTTGGCGTCCCTGCTCTTTCCTGGTCTTCAGTAAAGCTATTCTGCCTCCTCGTTTAAGGCAGGCATGGAGAGGTCCACCCTTAGCCTGCTTCCCCTCTTACAGCAAAACTTTTCCCTGATGATTTTATCCACCTCCAAGATCATTTACCATCTCTGTGTTTATAACCTCCAGAATTATAGCGTAGACTTCACTGCTGAAACTCAGACCCATAGAAACAACTACTCATGGGATTTCTCCATTGGGGCAGGCATCAGCCTCTCTTGGTTCTCCATGATTTTCTCTAGCTGAGTAAACAGCATCCCAAATTTTCCCACCTTCTTAAGCCAGAAACGTGAACATATGTGTGTCTGTAATTATGTACAAATCGAGTGAGATATGCATACAGGTATGTGTACATGAGTAGAGATACTGTCTTTCTAACATCATTTCACTTTAAACACAAGCTGTATGATTCTTCCTCCTTAGGCATCCTCTCACCTCCACGCCCACCACTCTTGCCTAATTCTTGCTACTGTAACCAGTGTCCTGGGTTTCTCTGGGGACAGCTTCTCACTGTCCCCCTGCCTCCCATGATGGCCTTCTTCCACAGTGCAGCCACAATGGGCATTTTAAAGCACAGATCTCCTTTTCAAGTGCTTCAGTATCTCCCATCACACTCAGAATTTCTAACCTCCTGAGCATGACCATCAAGACCATGATGGTCCAGTCCCCTCTGAGCTCCGCCCCCATCTGTGCCACTGCCAGCTCCTTTGCCCACTTTCCCAGTCACACCAAACTCCTCAAAATCTCTGCAAGAGCATGCTTTCTTCTGAAGCTTAGCACACACTGACAACTCTGTCCAGAACATGTGTGTTCTACTCAGCCTGTCCTTTTCCTCTGAGTGAGGCTCCCACTCCTTTCCAGTCTTAAGTCAGAGGTTAGCACTTGCAGGAAACCTTTCTGTTAAGCCTTCTGCCCTTGATAGGGCAGTGATTTCCCTTCACTGTGGTCCCTCATTACCCTGCGCTTTATCCTTTGATTACCATATATACTGATTCACTATTTTCCATTGACCCGTGTTTTTTTTTTCTCTGGCAAGGCCAGAGGAAGTGTTAAGTAAACAGTTTTGAATGAATGCAAGTCAAGTTATCCCACAGACAGGCATTTGCTGTCCAAGTGTTTATGCCTTATACATGGCTTCTTTCCAGGAAGTATGGAAGAGAAGGAAAAATTATGTTTTCCTTAGGTGAATAAGTACATCCATTTTAAATGAGTAATCAAGTGTGACAACCTCTCAGCACATGGGGCAGAGAGGGTATACTAAGTATAATGGACCCTGGGTGTGATTTTAAGACGACTGTACCCCTTTCAACAGGGCAGGGACTGGGGCATCCCTTTCTCCCTGTCAGTAATGAGGTGCGCCACCAGTGGCCTGGCAGCAGAAGCACCAGCAGGGCAGTTCACTAATGTAAGGCTCATGCTATCTCATCCATAGACTTTATCTGGGTAGTGATGCATGACGTTATTTTTGCAAGCAGCTGAAAATGAATACTAGAAATAGCATCCCAATTAAATGTTGCACTTAATGCTTATTAAACCTTTAAAAGTCTTTTATGAGTATTTTTCTTTCTCCTTTGTAACCACAAACTATAAAGTTATTCATTCAATTCCTAATCCTGATACAATTTTAATAATTTTTGCTTTAAGTAAAAAACCCACTAGGCTTCTCTTTTGTCATTTCCTTCTTCTGGTAACCTACCTTCCCCATCTGCAACTCCATGTAGCATCCTCAGGTCTATTTTAGGGATTAGCCTGATGATTTGTGTCAATACTAAAATGTCACATAATTTTTTTATCATAGAAGTGGTATTACAACCTGAGCAAAAAAAAGAAGTGATACCTTTTGCACCTCATGCTGCATAGTTAGCAAACAAACTACCCAGCCTCTGACTTTGAAAACTGATGTTCCATTTTCCACTAAGATGCCCTACTTGTCTAGCCCAGCAAGTCAGGAGAGAAGAGATTATCTACCACTATGTTGGGCTCCTGAATAAAATACAGAACACTGAGCAAAATCTGAATTTCAGATAAACAGGTAATTTTTAGTATTACATGTGTCCCAAATATCACATGGAATATATTTGTACTAAAAATTATACATTGATTATCTAGAAATCAAATTCAACTGGGCACCCTGCAATTTTATTTGTTAAATCTGGCATCCCAACTGTGAAGGTTGGTGCCAGGATGTATTATCTCAAAAATCACTTTCCCTTCCTAATCAGCAACATTCCACCCATTCTTAGCCCTGTCTTATCTTTACCTGAAAAACTCTGGTATAAGAGTTGCTACTCAGAGATGCAACAAAACGTGCTTACCTGTCTGAAACAGCTTAGATACTTGTCCTCTCCAAATCTTGTACTGAAACTTGATCCCCAGTGTTGGAGATAGGACCTGAGGGAAGGAAGGCACTTGGTCTTGGGGTCATGGTGGTGGGTCTCTCAAGAATGGCTTGTCTTTATGGTAATAAGTGACTTCTTGCTCTGTTATTCATGCAAGATCTGATTGTTACAAGGAGGCTGGAGCCTCCTTCCCCATCTCTTCCTCTTTCTCTTGCCATGTGTCACACCTGCCCCCTCTTCTCCTTTCTCCATGATTGGAACCTTCCTGAGTCTGTCTCCAGAAGCTGGTACCATGCTTCTTGGACAGCCTTCAAAATTATGAGCCAAATAAATTCTTTTCTCTATAAATTATCCAGCCTCAGGTATTTGTTTATAGCAATGTCAAGGGAATTAAGACACAATCAAATCCAAGTTCAAGTTGAGTCTCCTCATTTGCTATAGAGGAAACAAAAAGATCAGAGATCAGTGGCTTGAACAAGGTCACACAGTAATGGGATAGAGGAATGGAAGGGGTCCCTGTTTTACTGTTGATATTTATTAGCTACAAGCTCAGAATTCTATTCACTACTTAAAGGTCTGAGACAGTGAAAGGATCTTCTTTTTAGGATGCCACTGACAAAAAATAACTAAGCCTGGTTGGGTGGGTGGTGGAGCTTGGTCTTCTCTCATGCAAACGCTGACTCAATTGAAATGCATGCAATAAAACACACACAACCCAATGCTGAGCAAATGAATGGCTCTCCAAGGAATAAGGATATTGGCACAGATGTGTAGCAAGAGGATATGTAAAAGCAAGGTATTAAAAGTAGTTAATGGTCTACATGTCCATGAAACCAAGGAAGCCCCTGGTGACCCTAGTGGATTATTTTCAGAACAACACAGAAATCTCTCTACCCCAGGGGCAGGCTACATGCAGTCACCTGACCCCAGTGTAGAGGCACAGCTAATAGTGATCCATGTTAAAAAAAAAAAAAAAATGCATGTGCACCCATACATCCAGCTTCCTTGTGCTAGAAGACAACTGCCTTGGTGGGGCCCAAATCTGGACCTATTCTCATCAAAGGCTTTCATGCTGCTCCTCTGCAGTAGCAAAGTAAGAGTCTCCACCGGCATGACACTTGCTCCGCTCTCCTAGTGTAATGTGGTTTTGACATTGTAAAGTCGCCCTTTCTGATAATTAACTTTGTGTGTCAACTTGACTGAAACTCCCACAAATTTAGTTTGATTGTCTAGCATGTCTGTGAGGTTCTCCTGGATGAGATTAACATTTGAATCAGTGAATGAATAAAACAGTTTGCCCTCATCATGTGAGGATGGGGTTCATTCAGTCTACTGAGAGCCTGAATAGAACAAAAGGCTGAATAAGAAAGAATTCTCTCCACTTGACTGTGTCCGAGCTGGGCCGTCTTCTACTCCATTCCTTTAAACTGGAATGAAAACATTCTTGTGCTTTAAGACAGCAGATATAAGCCTCCATACTTATGTGAACCAATTTCTTATAATAAATCTCATCTCTCTCTCTATCTATCTCTCTATGTATCTATCTATCTATCTAAGTATCTAATCTTTAGTTTGTTATGCTTCTCTAGAGAGCTCAGACTAGTATAATTTCCCTTGCCCTCAGCTCCAAAGGATAAAATTACCAAGTAAATTAAGGAAAATCATACCTGGGCAAAAGAAAGGCATTGTAATGTGTGAAAATCAGGACTTTGCTGTCTGCCCTGAAAGTGAGCTTAAAATGGGTGGCTTTCCTTAATCAGGAAGTGGAAATCTAGCAAGTGGCCATACTCTTTGGAACCAGAAGGAGTAATAGATGTGCATTGTGTTGGTGGCTACAGCTGACCAAAGGTAAACATGTGCAGGAGAAGGGTGGTGTCTGGAGAAGAGTGGTAGGATGGTGTCATGAGAAGGGCAATGTCCTAATAACAGGGACCACACAGACTATGCAGAGAAACTGACTTTGAATTAGAGAGCCAACCAAAAAGAAGGCTCTGTCTATTTGCAAGTGTAACTTATAAAAATTAAAGAAGACAGACAGAAATGAACTAGGAACAAAAGCCATAGAGACATTTAAGATTGAAACTAGGTTTCCATAAAGACAGATGCGTGTGGTGTGCTGGAACCAGCTTTTGCCTGCCCTGGAGAACCGTGTACCTCTCCTCCTGACTCCATGCGCAGTGACCTCATAGCGGCAGCTTGAAAGTGGCCGTAGTAGTAGATATACGCTGAAATTAGCAAAGGCTGCAAATCAGTGCTGCTTCTTCCTCTTTCTTTTATGAAGCTGGTTTACAACCACTCCACTGCCCACTGGTTAAAACCCAGTAGAGGACACATGACACAGCAGAAATAGAACAGGACCAGCTGGCCAGCCCAGGATGGCTTTGGGGAGGCACAGGGAGGCAGCCCGAGGCCAGCAGATGTATTCTTGGAAACAACAGAGACAGACCCAGAAAGAGAATTGGAAAGAAGGGTCTGAAATAATTTCCCCAGACCTAGAAGGCCTACCTATCCAAATCTAATTTAGAATAGAAACCCAAAACATTACTCTGAAATTACTTCGGGGCAGAGGAGAGGAAGGAAGTACTCTCTCTCCTGTGATGTTAGAGATCAATGTTCTCTACACATGTTTATTTTTATTTTCATTTTCTTGCTTTCTGAATTTTCTTCTGAAAAATTCAAATTCTAACTTTGCTTTGCAAAGGAATCTTATTTCTAAATTTGGTCATAATCCCAAATGGGTTGCCAAAGTAGATACAGGGGGAAAAAAGAGTCAAAAGAATGTAGTTAAATTTCGCTCACTTCTAAATAGAAACTAATAGCTATTTGACCAGGAACAACTGTACCTGAAATCTGCAAAACTGCCTCCAGAGGCTCCATGGGACAGCCACACAACAGCAAAAATCCCAAACGTACTAAGGAAGGCTTCAGACCGCACCCTTAGGGACAGCCCCTGAATTTGCTCAACAGTATCAGAGTTGCCCATTAATTTGCTTTCTCTGTACCTTCCCGACAAGAACAAACCTTAAACAATCTGTGTTTGCACGGGCAGAGGGTAACTGCTTTAGCACTTTAGCAGGAGGTAATTACTAAACTTATTCCAAAGAATAGGATATTTCTTGCATTTTCTGAACCAGTACCGCTGACCCTGATAAAGAACTTTGATTATGAAATTGCCCTGTATGTGTAAGACAGAGCATTCATCACTTTGGCTTTGATAAGAAACTATTTCATTCACTATTATGAATGTAATAGTCATTTTACAAGATATATAAAAGACTGATTAGTGATAATATCAGAAATAAGTGTATTTGTGTATGTTGGTTTTTCTCCTTTAGCTTATGTAAAAGCTTCCTTTGGTATTTGTTCTAAAATATCCATAGTTAATCACAATTCAAGAGACTATTAATTTTAAAGTAGTTATAAAGAGTTTTAGAACAGAAAAGTTACTTTAGAAATCAATTAGTTCAAAGCCTGAATGCTACAGATGAAGAAATGACCAGGTTATTGATAGAAAAGCTCAAATCCAATGTCCTGACCCTGAATCCAATGTCTTTTCTGGCGCTATGATACACCCTTTCCTGGAAAAAAAATAAAAATTTACCTACTGCCAATTGACTGAGGTATATAAAATATTAAAGTATAGCTATAGTTAGCATATCAGGTGAAGGGAGGGCAGAGCAGGCTAACTGAAGCAAACTCTGTAATTTCTGGATAATCATGTCTTCTATTTTCATTCAGCAACTCAAGAGAAGCTTAGTGGGAATATCAATTAGGGCCATGGGCAGTAATCTCCAGTCTTTCTCCCTAAATTCGTGCTGAGTAACTTTTACCAAGTGATCCCAACTAGTAATTGCAAGAAAAAATGGTTTCTAAAATGCCTTCCAGCTATAAGGTATCCATTTCTAACCCATCCATCCATTGGAGGACTTTACTCTTCGCTGGCTCAGCAGATAACTCTGCTGCCCACGTTAGAGAACCTGAGCTGCATTTGCCTGTTTCAACTATATTTCTATAAGTGCAATGTTGCTTTAAATTTCTTGCCCTTAATATTATTTCATGTTTTATAGAACATTGACCCTTCTTGGTACATCGAATTTTTGTATCAATTGTTTTGACACTAAAAGCAAACTTCAGAAGGATTCTAATCCAACATCACTTATGCTATTTCTAGTTCACACTGCCCTGTGTCTGAAAAACATTTGAGATTATATACATTAAATCAACACAAAGAAGAAGCTGCTGCCTTTTGGCTTTGCCAACTTCCAAGGCCAGTCATGCCATCCTGGGTGTGGACAGCGCCTCTGGAGGCATGCCATGCACAACCACATGGCTATGTTTCTGTAAATGTTTAGGGAATATGAGAGCCTAATCTCATGTGTTTTATTGTCTTCAGCAACCACTTTTTTTTTTTTTGAGACAGAATCTCATTTTGTCACCCTCAGTAGAGTGCTGCAGCATCATAGCTCACAGCAACCTCCAACTCTTAGGTTCAAATAATTCTCTTGCCTCAGCCTCCCAAGTAGCTGGAACTACAGGTGCCCACCACAGCACCTGGGTATTTTTAGAGACGGGATCTCCTTCTTGCTCAAGCTGGTCTCGAACCTGTGAGCTCAGGGCAATCCACCCACCTCAACCTCCCAGAGTGCTGAGATTACAGGCATGAGCCACTAGGCCCAGCCAGCAACCACTTACTTGCTTCTCTTGTCCTGAGTTTTGCAAACTCTTCTCTTGAGTTTCAATATACAGATATACAACCTTTGATCTGTGGTGACAGAGGGAAAACTTTCAGTCCAAGACTATCACAAAGAGAAATCTCTTAAGTGAAAAGAAAAAGGTGCCCTTCAAAAAAGATTAGTAGAGAAATTTACTTTTTCTTCAAGAACAGGGAGGAAGGAAGGAGGACACATATTGTGGGGCACACAAGCTATCATTTAATGCATGGCTGAACTGGCAAGTAATCTGAACAGATCATTTACTAATGCTGAGCCTCATTTTCCTCAATTGTAAAACAATAGCAGTAGAGTCTGACGTACCACACTCAGTTACCGCAGTGATGTCATTAAGTTAAAATCAGCCAGCACAGCTCCTGCATCTGTAAGAGTTCAAGAGCTACGAAGGGACCCTGAAAGAAGTCCTATAACAGTCCTAAGATCTTGGCCAGTCATTGACTTAAGGACTACTATTTGCTCATTGAGCCTAACGGAGGCTGTCCACTCATGAAGAAACCAATGTCAAAATATGAGAAGACTGGGGAAAAAAAACCACATAAAGTATTCACAGCCAGAGAAATACAAATTAATAAGAAGCATGTATAATCAGCCTCTTCTATAATCAAAGGAGTGCAAATGTAAACAACAACGAGAAAACATTTCTCACCTATCAAATTAACAAAGATGAAAATAATTGATCTTGAGGATGTTAAAATGAGATACCATCACACACCATGAATAATACTGTCAGTTGGGATCACTTTGGGAGAAAACAAGACAGCAGGACACACGACCATTAAAAAGTTAATGCTCTTTGACTTAGAAATTTCACTTATAAGAATAATCCTAAAGAATCCAGATATGTACATGAAAATGTATAGATGATAATAAATATGCATGGGAAAATAGGCAAAAAAAATCCTAACACTTTATACATCCAATAAAATCATAGTGCATCCATTTAATAAAAATATTATTCAGAAACTAAAATAATTTTTAGCAGAATGTTAATTGACAGGCAAAAATGCATCCTCCATAAGTTAAGTGAGGAAAGAAGAGTAGATTTCCCATGTGTGTAATATGGTAGCATAGGCTTTCAGGAAAAATATCCCTGATCCAGCACACCTAAAAATGCCAGATAAAATAGAAAAAACATATCATTTAATGCATGGCTGAACTGGCAAGCAATTAAAGTGATTAATTAATCAGAAACTAGAAAAAAGAAGCAAATACACCCCACTAAGGCAGGTGAACCCTGAGCTTACATTTTCCTGGCTCTCTCAATTGTGTCTAGAAACTGTGTTCTACTGGGCCATGGATGCTCAAGTCAGGAAACAGAGCCTGGGTCATCTCAGGGATCAGGGAAAACAGAGCCTGGGGCCTCACAGGGATCAGGGAAAACAGAGCCTGGGTCCTCACAGGGATCAGGGAAAACAGAGCCTGGGTCCTCGCAGGGATCAGGGCAAACAGAGCCTGGGTCCTCGCAGGGGTCAGGGCAAACAGAGCCTGGGTCCTCGCAGGGGTCAGGGCAAACAGAGCCTGGGTCCTCGCAGGGGTCAGGGCAAACAGAGCCTGGGTCCTCGCAGGGGTCAAGGAAAACAGAGCCTCGGTCCTCTCAGGGGTCAGGACAAACAGAGCCTGGGTCCTTGCAGGGTCAGAGGCAAGCAAGAGATTTCTGCATCACCTAAAAGATTGCATTTTCAGGAAATGACCCAGAGAAAAAGGTGCCCTTCAAAAAAGATTAGTAGAGAAATTTACTTTCTCTTCAAGAACAGGGAGGAAGGAAGGAGGGGACGTGTTGTTGGGCACAAAAGCCTTGCTCACCTTAGGCACCAACAACAGCAAATGTCGTGTGCTCTGACTGCTCCGTGAACCAGGTCCCCACCTCTCCCCCCTGCTCAGGCCTCACCTCACCCTGAGATGCAACAACATTGAAACCAGGCCGGTTAACAGTCCCATGATGACCTTTAAGTGTTCGAGTGAATGGAAGAGTTGTACTCTTACTTCCAATCAGAAGCTAGACATGATCAAGCTGAGTGACGGAGGCTTGTCAAAAGCTAGGACAAAAGCTGGCACCTATGCTAGTTAGTCAAGCTGTGAATGCAAAGAAAAACTTCTTGAAGGAAGTTAAAAGTGCTGCTCCAGCAAACACAGGAAAGTTAAAGCAAAAGAGCTCACTGAGATGGAGAAAGTTTTAGTGGTCTGGATGCAAGATCAAATTAGCCATAATATTCCCTTAAGCCAAAACTCAACCCAGAGCCAGGCCCTAACTCTCCTCAAATCTGTGAAGCTGAGAGAGGTGAGGGGCTGCGAAGGAAAGTCTGAAGCTAGCAGAGGCTCACGAGGTTTACAAGAAGAAGCCCTCTCTGTAACAAACATGTAAATTGAAGCAGCAGGTGCTGATGGCGACACTGCAGCCAATCACCCAGAAGATGCCTCTGAGATGATCAGCCAAGGTGGTTGCACTCACAGGAGGCTGTCAGTGCAGATAAAACAGCCTTCTGTGAGAAAAGATGCCATCTAGGACTCCCTAGCCAGAGAAGAGAAGTCAGTACCTGGCTTCAAAGCTTCAAAAGACAGGCTGACTCTCTTATTAGGAGCTAATGCAGATGGTTACCTTAAGGTGAAGCCAGCTCTTAGTTAGCATTCTGAAAATCTTAGGCCCCTCAGAATTATGCTAGATCTACTCTGCCTGTGCTCTATAAATGGAACAATTAAGCCTGGAAGACAGCACACCACTTTACAACATGGTTTAATGAATCCTTTAAGCCCACTGATAAGGCCTACTGCTCAGGGTAAAAAAAAAAAAAAAAAAAGATGCCCTTCAAGATATTACAGCACACCTGCTCACCCAGGAGCTCTGATGGGGATGTGCAAGGAAACTGACTCTGCTTCCGTGCTGCTGACACAACACCCACTCTGCAGTCCATGGACCAAGGAGTAATTTTGACTTTCTAGTCTTATTATTTAAGAATATATTTTGTAAGGCTATATCTGCTATAGAGAGTGATTCATCTGTTGGATGAGAAATTAAACTGAAAACCTCCTGGAAAGAATTCACCATTCTAGAACTAGTAAGAACATTAGAGATTCACAGAGTAAGTCAAAATATCAACATTAACAGGAAGTTTGGAAGAAGTTGGTTCCAGCCCTCATGGATGACTTTGAAGGATTCAAACTTCAGTGGAAGAATTAACTGCAGATGTGTTGGAAACATCAAGAGAACCAGAATTAGAAGTGGGCCCTGAAGATGTGACAGAAATGCTGCGGTCTCATGATAAAACTAGAGTGGCTGACGTGTTGCTTCTTACAGATAATCCCAGGAACTGTTTTTTGAGACATATAGAATCCAATCCTGGCAAATGTGCTATGAGCATTGTTAAAATGACAACAAAGGCCAGACAACTGTGGTCTCAGCTACTTAGGAGGCTCTAGCAGGATGATCACAGGAGCCCAAGAGTTTAAGACCAGCCTGGGCAACATACTGAGACGCACACCTCCATCTCTAAAAAAATAAAAGTAAAGTTTAGTTGGTAAAGCAGTGGTAAGGTTTGAGGGGAGTGACTGTAAATTTTTAAAAAGTTCAACTGTGTGTAGAACTACAGAGACATCTTTTATGCAAGCAAGGGTCAACCCCTGTGGTGAACCTCATTAGTGTCTCATTTTAGAAATTGCCACAGCCACCCCGCCCTAACCAACCAGAGTTCATCTGTCAGCAGCCATCAACAATGAGGCCAGATCCTCCACCAGAAAAATGATAAGTCTCTGAATGCTGAGAAGATCATTAGCATTGTTTAGTTATAAAACTTCTTTTAATTAAAACATATTCATGTTTAGACATAATGCAGTTGTACACTTAATAGACTATGGCATGGTGTGAACATAACTTTTTAGATGCACTGGAAAACCAAAAATTTGTATGATTTGCTGTAATACGATACTCACTTTATTGCAGTGGTCTGGAAGCAAACCTGAAAAATCTCACTATGCCTGTGTGTAATAATAATGGATTGGAAAACTCAGTTATTAAGATGTCCTGTGGCTCAATGGACTAAGGCACCAGTCATGTACACCTGAGCTGGCGGGTTCAAATCCAGCCCGGCCTGCCAAACAACAATGACGGCTGCAACCAAATAATGGCCGGGCGTTGTGGTGGGTGCCTGTAGTCCCAGCTACTTGGGAGGCGGAGGCAAGAGACTTGCTTGAGCCCAGGAATTGGAGGTTGCTGTGAGCTGTGATGCCACGGTACTCTATCCAGGGTGACA
This sequence comes from Arctocebus calabarensis, assembly GCA_963573935.1. Classification (NCBI taxonomy): domain Eukaryota; kingdom Metazoa; phylum Chordata; class Mammalia; order Primates; family Lorisidae; genus Arctocebus; species Arctocebus calabarensis. The sequence goes on along the minus strand of CAUYON010127245.1, from coordinate 19,871 downwards.
GCTTGAGGCTCTGTCTCAAAAAAAAAAAAAAGTCAGTCTTCCCAAAATTGATCTATAGATTCCAACACAATTCCAATCACAATTCCTGCAAGGTTTACAAAAGAAAATCATCAATCTTATTCTAGAATTTACATAGAAAAGCAAACAAAATGCAATATACAAAATAGTTTTGAAAAAAACAAAGATGAAGGATATACATCATCTGAAATTAGATAATGCTGTAGTAACCAGGATAGTGTGATACTGAAGCGAAAGTAAACATGCAGATCAATGGAACAGAATAGGGTCCAGAAATAGACCCATGCATTGATTTTTTAATAGAGGTACAAGGGCCACTCAGGCAAGAAAAGATAGTCTTGTTGACAAGTGGTGCCATAACAACTGGATCTCCATTTTCAAAAATAAATTAACCTCAACCCATAATTTACACCCTCCTATACACAAATATTAACTCAAAAAGGATTATATCCTAAATGCAAAACCTAAAACTATGTACATTCCAGGTGAAAACTTAGGAGAAAATCTTTGTGACCCTGGTTTGGAAAAAGATTCCTTACATACAAAATCGAAAGCATCAGCCACAGGGAAGGTAAATGAACTTCATCAAAATTAAGATCTTCTGCTCTTTGGAAGGCCCTGCTAAGAATGAAGAGACTGGCAAAAACTGGAAGAAAATACTTGCAAAAGATATAACTGATAAAGGGCTTAAACTCAGAATAAAACAATACACACAGCTCAGGAATAAAATAATCCATTTGTTAAATGAGCAAAAGCTTTGACTAGACCCATCACCAAAGAAGATACGAATGGCAAAAAAGCACATGAAAAGACATCAGCATCATTGGTTACTAGACAGACGCAAAGTACAGTCACAAATAAACACTAAAAGGAGGCATTGCTTTTAAAATAAGAAAAAAAAAAAAATACTGACAATGCCAAGTTCTAATGACCGTGTGGGAGTAACTGAAAATAATCAAAACTCACAGAATTGCTTACTATGTTAGAAAATGTAAAGGAGAAAGGTTTGGAGGCAGGCCAGAGACCTGCCAGTGATGGTGGCCGAGGTGAGCTGGTGTGGAGAACATCACCGCCGCAGAGGGGAAAGCCTGCTTATTACACAGCAGATACTTCACACCTACTTTACCTTGAAAGGTAGTTTCCCCATTTTTGCAAAAGGGTAGGAGAGAGTGGAGATGGGAATATTTGAGTTGGATGACTTTGTCCCCCCCTTTTCTCCAAGAGTTGAAATGTAAGTCACATACCAATGCAGGGTGTGAGGGACATGGAGAAAACAGTCTCTGAGCCCATCCCCCACTGACGCGGCTGCATTGATCATTTTGGGTGTACTTTGTAACGATAGCTGCAATCAATGTCAGCATAAAGCAGTAAACCGTGGCAGGACTATTTTTATAAAGCACAAAAGGAGACAGGAATAAACTATGGTGTTAGAAGCCAGAAAAGAAGAAGGGTAGAGATTAGAAGTGGCTTCTTGGATGACAGAAATGTTTTATACTTTTACTGGGGTGGACACTACCCTGGTGGCTGCTTTGTTCTAGTTCATTGAACACACTTGCAACTTACTCTCCTTCCTGTACGTACACTATATTTCAACAAAAGCGATGCATGTATGATTTGTTCCACTGTAAAGGAAAGCAAGGAACGTCTGTCATGCAAGTCTCAATAGTGATCGGGAGAAAGGTTTCTTCAAATTTATCAATTATCAGTAACTTCCTGCCTAAAATGCGTGAAAAATAGATGGTTATTCTTTCTAAAGTGTTTATTTAAAAATATATATAAGATTTATAACCCCCTACATATGTATGTTTTAGAGAAAAAAGTAGTTTCAAAATATTTTCCTTTAAGACAAAAAACTACAAAAACATTTGTAAAGTGTGGATAAGGTGGATATCCTATCTCTGTATTTGTGAGTGAAAGAGGCAAACAAGATGCACAATCTATTTATTTTCTAAAATTTATTCATAGTAAAGAGATGGCAAAGTTATCCGCTAAAAGGTTCTTGGTGCTTCTCTTTGGAATACAGATAAATTTTGTTTTTATGTACATCTTTATTTTCCAAATCATTTTAAGTTGCATTTTACTTTCAGTACCGGAAAGGAAAAATTAAAGCCTATCTTGATTTTATGATGGCGACACCGGATGCAACACAAGCATAGGGAGTGGTCCATACCCCTCCCCCCGCGACCTGCAGCGCCAGCCCAGGGGCAGGAGGCCCCACCACGTGCACAATGACCGCGCGCCGCAGGGTTGGGACGTTTGGAGCCGGTGGGCTGCGCGGCCGCGGGAAGGAGTCGGATCTGTGCTCGCCCCGCAGGGCTGAGCGGCTACTTCTAGGTAGGAGGAGAAGCAGGTCTGCGGATTTAAAATGTTTTCAGCTGGCCGGCGCCTGTGGCTCAGCAAGTAGGGCGCCGGCCCCATATACCAAGGGTGGGGGTTCAAACCCGGCCCTGGCTGAACTGCAAAACAAAAAAATACCGGGGCATTGTGGCGGGCGCCTGAAGTCCTCGCTTCTCAGGAGCCTGAGGCAAGAGAATCACCTAAGCCCAGGAGATGGTTGCTGTGAGCTGTGTGACACCACAGCACTCTACGAGGGCCATAGATTGAGACTCTGAAAATGTTTTCAGCTGAGTGGCTGGTGGGAAAAGGGAGTGGCCCCTTGGAGGGGGCGGCAGAAGCTCCAGTAAGTCGGGGAAACAGGAGTTCCTTCCTTCCCCACTGAAGAACCAGGAACATTGCTGGTAGACCATCTTACTAAGTGCCAAAAAAATGGTCTCCTGATGGCGGGTAGAAGGGGGGCGGGGGAGGACACCGCACCTGCACAGCCTGTCCCAGGGCCACAGGACTAGAAAGGAAAGGCTAAGATCCCTCTTGGTTTCCAAGTAACAGGTGCTTCCCGTTTGTTTTGCTTTATACTAACTTATATGTTTTAATAAACTGTGTACTTTGAGATCTACTTCTGCTCAAGCAAGAAAGGATGACAATTCAGGATTCAGATTTTATTTATTACTTGTCATTTGAGCTCTTGTCTCCTTAACTCATGATATTACAGTGGATTGAAGACCCCTGAGTGTCACGGAGGAGGGCGTTAGGGAGAGAGACAAGTGAGTTCTTCTCGGCAGGACACAGACCTTGTCATCACCTTTATATCCTAAGCTCTTGCCTGGCAGAAAATGTGTGCTGAGGAATGTTTGATATGTGAATGAATGAATGAATGTCTTTCCACAAGGACCCTGCCTTTCAAAGGTGTTTTGGCCTGAGCAATGAAAAACAGCTATAGTTTGGTTTGAAATTTGCATTTCCTGTTTCTTACCCCTGCCCCAAATATAGTCCTAAAAGTAAGAATCTCTATTTCAAAACACCAGGCAGTGCCATTTTTAGTAAGCCATTAGTTTGAAATGTGTATAAAAACTTATTTTGTGGGAGGCACCTGTGTCTCATCGAGTAGGGCGCCAGCCCCATATACCGAAGGTGGTGGGTTCAAACTCTGCCTTGGCCGAACTGCAAAAAACAGAAAAATAGCCGGGCATTGTGGTGGGCACCTATAGTCCCAGCTACTCGGGAGGCTGAGGCAAGAGAATTGCCTAACCCCAGGATTTGGAGGTTGCTGTGAGCTGTGTGATGCCACGGCACTCCACCGAGGGTGATAAAGTGAGACTCTGTCTCTGCAAAAAAAACCAACAACAACAACTTATTTTGTATTGGTAAGTATTTTTAGTTAACCTCTTACTATTAAACTTAAGGAGGAGTCCAGAGCTTATAATAACAATATCATAACAGAAACTGCCCTGAGTTCATGAAGTTGTTCATCTTCTGAGAGTTGTTCACCTACTGGGCAGTGAAACCAGCATCTTATAAATTGATTATAGCTTAAAAGAAGACAAAATTGACCTTGAATCATGAGATAAGAACCTCAACATGATTTTCAGTATTAACCCACAGTTTATTCCTTACTGCAGAACTTTTATTTTTTTATTAAGTCATTTGTACATAGATCATGAATTCACTTATGCCGTTCTGGGATTCAATGTGTTGATTATTTGTACAAATTGGAGTGCTTACATCCTACTAATCAACATAGCCTTCACCTCATTTATCCAATTACAACATTAATGCATTTGTGTTCTACACCTGCTGGATCCAACTTGTATTTGCAATATGCTCCTGCAGAACTTTGTCTAATTGAGATACAAAATGACTAAAACTATATCCCTACACATAGAATCAGACTGCAAAATGTTACCTTTTTTTCTCATTTTGTATGAAACATCAGTTCAAAATAGATGAATAGGTACCCCAACAATGGTAAGACATGGTAGCAAGAGTAATACAAACACCATATGCTCAAGGGTTTTTAAATCTTTTTACATTAGGGAGCTGGGAATCTAGTCTCTCAACTAGTGTAGAATATATTGAGTCATCTTCTTGGAAAGTAACATTCAAGTTGTAACACTTTGCACTCATGAAGAGCCTTGCTGAATTTCTTAAAGGATGTTATAAAATAATATATTACAACAGTGCAGCTTAAAGAGCGCCAAAATCAAGATTCTAATTTATCACAGCTCTGGCTAAATATCAAAACATACACAATGAATGAGCATGAGCCATCTGTCCAACAGAAAGAGCATTTTCCTAATTGTCTAAAATTGCTAAGCAATAATAAAAATAATGATAATGATGGAATAATAGTTAACATTCATTGAGCTCTTACTGTTATCAGGCAACATTGCTCTATTACTCTTCCCAACAACTACATGAGGCAGATATTATTAGCCGCATTTGTAAATGAGAAAACTGAGTAGCCAGTGGCTGTAACCGATAGCAGCAGCATTCCAAATACTCTGCGTGTTGAAGAAAAATTATTATAAAATAACTTGAGGGTGAAGATTCAGCTTTATCTGTACATTTTAGCATGGCTTCAGGGGTAAATTTATTTACATATTATATGATGTGATGTGGTTCTATGTACCCATGTGTATATCTGTTTTGAAATGTACAGAATGTATTTGAACCCCTGATATTTCACAATTTGGGCAGTTTTAAAAGGGAATTGAGCTGATTTGACACAAAAGTGATTGTTAGAATGTGTCTCTTTAACCTTCATGGGTAGAAACTAAAGCTAAAGTCACACTGCAGTCCAGAATTACATGACAAATAGAAAATTGATGTGGTTTTAAGTAAGACCACATAAAAGGAAATATGGTCAGGAAGACTAGTATTTCATTTATAATTACTAAATATGAATCAGCTCTCCATTTCAAGTCCTTTTCACAGATTAGTTAGTTGTTCTATCTTGCTATTTATTTTAGATTTTCTTACATCTAAAGTTGTACATCTGCCAAAATTAAAAAAAAATTAATTTCCCTTGTACAGAGGAAAGGAATTGCATGTATTATCTGGTATTTTAAAAGGTATTTGAAACTATAGGTCTTGCTTTCTTTTGGACACTTTTGCCTTCTTTTTCATTAGGATAATAGCTCCATGTGCTAGTTTAAAAGTTACTGGTACTCAATCTGGTCTCTGTTTCTTCACTAGAATAATGTTCCTTAAGAAATTCCACATTGTGGGTGTTCACCTGATTTTACATGGGTGAATGCTTCAGTGCTCTCCCACCAGCTCTCACTTAGATTCCTGCAGTGCTCAGGCAGAAGAATGCAATGCTGTCTCAAACCTGTTATATAGCTTGAGAAGACATTGTATTGTCATCCCCCTTCCAAAAAAAAGTGTGAAATTAAGCTGATAGTAATCAGCTCAATTTCATTAACTTAAAGGTATAAGGAACAAACCTTGTGCTTAATAACCACTTCATATCTCTATTGAATACACAATTGGAAACTAAGTTTAAGATGTAGGTCTGGAATCCTACCCCCTACAGAGCCCAGAGTGTCTGGCAGTTTCTAGCTAGAGCTGGAGATATGGGCTGCAGCACAAGTATATTGAAACTGTAACTTTAATAGAAGGAGGGAATTGCAAAGGGAGAGGAACTTGCCCCATACTGTGAAAGAAAGTGCATAGCCCAGGGCACCACACACGGCACCTCCAACCAGGGACAACTGCACCTCCAAACTGCCTGGGCTGCACCTCCCACCTAAAGTCACACCTCCAGTCCACGGTGCCACCCCTGACTGTGGTGGTGACTCCACAGACCCTCAGCAGCACACTCTTGTGGGGGTCAAATTTGGGAGAGACACTTCCCCAATTCTGTGGACCACTGGAGGGAGCCAGACCTCACTCCAGGGGCTCCAGAGGAAAAGTGCAGCCAGGGCAGAGGTGTGGCCTCTGAGGGAGAGAATCAGCTGTTGCCATGGTAACCCCTGGCTTAGAATAGACACAGATGGAATACTTCCCAGCTTCCATTGAGCATCTGGGATAGTCAGATTTCAGCTCCCCCTCCCGGCCAGTGGCAGAGTGCAGCCATGTGGCCAAGGAGGTATTGGCCCCACTTTGACTCTGGAAGGTGTAAATCCCTATCACATTTGCTCATTGGAGGGAGTTGGGCCACAGCCCAGTGGGGTTACCAGTGACTGGTTATGACAGAGGTACAAGGTGGGGAAGGAGGCACCAACCCCCCTGGACTTACCCTTTTGCTGGGCAGGCCTTTGGGACTCCACAGAGCACTGAGCACCAGAAAGAGTCACACTTGAGCTGCTAGTGAACCCTGCTGTCTAGTTGCTAGAGACCTTCTAATCTCTACCACTTGATCTGCATTTGTGATGATTGGGACAATTGATTTGGAACTATTGACCTGAGCCAATCACCCTGGCTATGTTATAGTGGGAGGGTCTGATTCTCCTCTTCAAGTTGTTGCCTGAGGGGTATGGGGTGTCTTAGTTGCTTGTATTTCTCCACAGCTGAGATTTCATCCCAAAGTCACTGATTCACTGGATAGAGACTAGCTGGAATGCAAGACAGAGCCACCTAGCCCTGTAACACCAAGCAGGACCCCAGTATCTCAGGCTGCAGTACTGAATGGGACCTTTGTAAAGCTGTAGGGGGAAACCCACAGTTATCAGTGCCAGTGCTTTGATAAAGGGCTGGTTAATTAAAACTCCAGGTGCTCTCAATCCAATTTCACCTTACCAGCTTCTCTAGCCACACAGTGAAAAACAATCATGGGGCAGAATCATCAAAAAAATCTCTGGCAACATGAATAATCAGAGAAGATCAACTGCCCTAAGGAATGACAAAAGAGACACAGCAGAAGATCCCATTTATAAACAAATGGCTGAGATGTCAGAAATTGAGTTCAGAATTTAGATGTCAAATAAGATTAATAGAATTAAAGTAAAATTGGAATTAGAAATTCAAGGAGTAATTCAACAGTTGTCTCAAGAATTTAATGAATTCAAAGACAAAATCTCCAACAATTTTGACACATTGAGGCAAGAAATTGCAGCCCTCAAAGATCTGAGAAGTACAATAGAATCCTCAGAATGGAGCAGGCAGAATTAAGGCTTTCTGAAATTGAAGACAAAGCTCTTGAACACTCCCAAATGCTCAAAGAGGCAGAGAAATGGAGAGCAAAAATGGATCACTCCCTGAGAGAGTTGTTGGACTACTCCAAAAGAGCAAAAATTTGCCTTATAGGAATTCCTGAAGGAGAAGAAAATGTTCCTAAAGGCACAAAAGCTCCACTCCAAGATATAATAGAGGAGAACTTCCCAAGCATGGCAAGAGATGCTGAAATTCAGATAGCAGACAGTTTCAGAACCCCAGCAAGACTCAATCCAAATAAAGCATCTCCCAGACACATTGTAATTAACATTGCCAAAATTAACATGAAGGAGAAAACTCTTCAAGCAGCCAGACATAAGAAAATTATAACCTACAAGGGAAAGAATATTAGAATGACTCCAGATCTCTCAGCTGAAACTTTTCAAGCCAGAAGAGGATGGTCATTGAACTTTAATCTTCTAAAACAAAACAACTTTCAGCCCAGAATCCTGTACTCAACTAAACTGAGTTTCATTTGTGATGGAGAAACCAAATACTTTAATGACATACACATGCTGAAGAAATTTGTCATAACTAAACCCACTCTCCAGGTATTCTCAAACCCATCCTCCACAATGACCAGCACAATGTTCTACCACTAAAGTAAGCCCACCCAGAAATTTTTGATCAAAACTCAGTTTCCACAATGGTTAAGGAATTTAAAATGTCCACTGGACTTTTGAAAAATTGGACACTTTAAACACTACCAGGCTTATCAATTCTTGCAATGCAAATGGTTTAAGGAAGCACAGGTTGTCTGACTGGATACATAAACTCAGACCAGATATCTGCTGCATATAAGAATCTCATTTTAGCATGGTACTGGCACAAAAACAAAGAGGTACATGTATGGAACAGAATAGAGAACCAAGAGATGAACCCAGTTACCGTTATTTGATCTTTGATAAGTCAATTAAAAACATTCAATGGGGAAAAGATTTCCTATTTAACAAATGGTGCTGAGTGAACTGGCTGGCATCCTGTACAAGACTAAAACCGGACCTACACCTTTCACCTTTAACCAAGATAGACCCTCACTGGATTAAAGATTTAAACTTAAGACATGAAACTATAAAAATACTAGAAGAAAATGCAGGGGAAAACTCTTGAAGGAATCAGTCTGGGCAAATATTTTATGAGGAGGACCCCATGGGCATTGAAGCAGCATCAAAAATACATTCCTGGGACCTGATCTAACTAAAAAGCTTCTGCACAGCCAAGAACACAGTAAATAAAGCAAGCAGACAGCCCTCAGAATGGAAGAAGATATTTGCAGGTTATGTCTCTGACAAAGTTTCGATAACCAGAATTCAAAGAGAATTCAAACATATTAGCCAAGAAAAAACAAGTGATCCCATCTCAGGGTGGGCAAGGGACCTGAAGAGAAAAATCTCTGAGAAAGACAGGCGCACGGCCTACAGACACATGAAAAAATGCTCATCATCCCTAATCATCAAAGAAATGCAAATCAAAACTACTTTGAGATACCATCTAACTCCAGGAAGATTAGCCCACATAACAAAATCCCAAAACCAGAGATGTTGGCATGGATGTGGAGAAAAGGGGACACTTCTACATTTCTGGTGGGAATGCAAACTAAGACAATCCTTTTGGAAAAATATTTAGAGAATACTTAGAGATCTAAAAATAGAATTGCCATTCAACTCTATAATTCCTCTACTAGGTATATATCCAGAAGACCAAAACCCACATTATAACAAAGATATCTGTATCAGAATGTTTATTGCATCCCAATTTATAATTGCTACCTTATGGAAAAAGTCCAAGTGCCCATCATCCCATGAATGGATTAACAAATTGTGGTATATGTACACCATGCAATATTATGCAGCCTTAAAGAAAGATGGAGACTTTCCCTCGTTCATGTTTTTGTGGATGGAACTGGAAAAATCCTTCTTAGCAAAGTATCTCAAGAATGGAAGAAAAAATATCCAATGTACTCAGCCCTACTATGAAACTAATTTATAGCTTTTATATGAAAGGTATAACCTGATTACAGCACAAGAATATGGGGAAAGGGGCAAGAGAGGGAAGGATAGGGGGCAGGATGGGTGGAGGGAAAGTAATTGGTGGGTCCACATCTACAGTGCATCTTAGAAGGGTACAGGTGAAACTTACTAAATGTAGACTATAAATGTCTGAACACAATAACTAAGCAAATGCCATGAAAGCTATGTTAACCAGTTTGTTAAAATGTTTCAAATTGTATATGAAACCAACACATTGTACCCCATGATTGCATTAATGTACACAGCTATGATTTAATAAAAAAAAAAAAAAAGAAGAAGAATCTCATTTTATGAGAGAGGAGAAAAATAGGGGCGGCACCTGTGGCTCAAAGGAGTAAAGCACCAGCCCCAGATTCCAGAGGTGGTGGGTTCAAACCCAGCCCTGGCCAGAAACTGCAAAAAAAAAAAAAAAAAAAAGGATAAAAATAGACGCAGGGTGAAGGGATGGTCATCTATAATTCAGGCAAGCAGAAATCAGGAAAAAAGCAGTGAATGAAATTTTATCCACAGATACAATAGGCTTTAAACCAACAAAGGTAATGAAAAATAATGATGGTCACTACATATTGTCAAGGGATATACTCAACATGAAGAGATTTTAATTATGAACATTTTTGTACCCAACCAGAATGCTCCTTGATTTATAAAGGAGACCAGAACAGACATGAATGATTTAATATCTTCCAGCACCATAACAGTCAGAGGTTTTAACACCCCTTTGGCAGTCTTGGATAGATTCTCCAAGAACAAACTAAGCAAAGAAATGTTAGACTTAAATCTGACCCTACAACAAAAGGACTTAGCTGACATCTACAGAACATTTCATCTCAACAAAACTGAATACACATTCTTCTCATCAGCCCATGGAACTTCCTCCAAAATTGATCACAACTTAGGTCACAAGTCTAAACTCAGCAAATTTAAAAGAATAGAAACTATTTCTCAAATTTTCTTGGACCATCACGGAATAAAATTTGAACTTAATAACAACAGGAATCTTCACACTCCTGCAAACACATGGAAGCTAAATAATCTTATGCTGAATGATAACTGAATCACAGACAACATTAAGAAGGAAATTACCACATTTTTGGAACAAAACCATAATGAAGACATGAATTTCAGAACCTGTGTGATACTGCAAAGGCAATCCTAAAAGGAAAATTTATAGCAATGCAAGACTTCCTCAAGAGAACAGAAAGAGAAGAAGTCAACAACTTAATGGGCCATCTCATTAAGAAAAGGAAGAACATTACAACCCCAAACACAGCAAAAGAAAAGAAATAACCAAACTTAGAGCATAATTAAATGAAATTGAAAACAAAAGAATCATTGAACAGATCAATGAATCAAAAAGTTGTTTTTTTGAAAAGTTTAACAAAATTAATAAACCATTGGCTAACCTAACCAGAAACAGAAAAGTAAAATCTCTAATATCATCAAGCATAAATGACAAAGGCAAAATAACCACAGACATCTGAGAAATTTAAAAAAGCTTAATGAATACTATAAAAGCTCTAGTCTCAAAAATATGAAAATCTTAAGGAAATAGGACCAATACCTAGAAGCACACCACCTTCCTAGACTCAGACAGACAGAATTGGAAATGTTGAATACACCTATATCAAATACTTAAATAGCATCAATATATGAAATCTCCTGAAAAAGAAAAGTCCAGGACCAAATGGATACACATCAGAATTCTACCAAACCTTTAAAGAGGAACTAATACCTACATTACATAACCTTTTCCAAAAAATAGAAAAAGAAGAACTACTTCCCAAGACATTCTATAAGGCAAATATCACCCCGATTCCCAAACCAGGAAAAGACCCTACAAGGAAAGAAAATTATGGACAATATCTTTAATGAATATAGATGCAAAAATATTCAAGAATATTCTAATAAACAATCCAATAATACATCAAACAAATTATACACCATGACCAAGTTGCTTTTATCCCAGAGTCTGAAGGTCGGTTCAACATACATAAATCTAAAAATTAATACACCACGTAAACAAAATAAAAAACAAAGACCATATGATTCTCTCAATTAATGCAGAAAAAGCTTTTGATAATATCCAGCATCCTTTCATGATCAGAACACTTAAGAGAATAGGCATAGAAGGGACACTTCTTAAACTGATAGAGACCATATACAGCAAAAGCATAGCCAAAATCATATTGAATGGAGTAAAATTGAAAACGTTTCCACTCAGATCAGGAACCAGGCAAAGGTTTCCCATTACCTCCACTACTTTTCAACATTGTAATGAAAGTCTTAGCCATCACAATCAGGCAAGAGAAGGTGATGAGGGGTATCCGAATAGGGTCAAAGGAAATTAAACTCTGATGATTCTTCACAGATGATGTGATCTTATACTTGGAAAACCCCAGGGACTCAACTACAAAACTCTTAGAAGTGATCAAGGATTACAGCAGTGTCTCAGGATACAAAATCAATACTCTCAAATCAGTAGCTTTTATATATACCAACAACAGTCAAGCTGTAAAAACACTCAAAGACCCCTACTCCTTTTACAGTAGTTCAAAAGAAGATGAAATATTTGGGAATTTACCTAATGAAAAATATGAAAGATCTCTATAAAGAGAACTATTAAACTCTGAGAAAAGAAATAGCTGAAGATGTTAACAAAGAAAAAACATACCATTCTCATGGCTGGGAAGAATCAACAATGTTAAAATGTCCATACTACCCAAAACAATCTACAAATTTAAGGCAATCTCTATTAAAGCACCACTGCCACACTTGAAAGACCTGGAAAAAATAGTACTTCATTTTATATGGAATCAGAAAAAACCTTGAATAGCTAAGGCATTACTCAGAAACAAAAACAAATCAGGAGGAATCATACTACCAGACTTTGAGCTATATTATAAATGTATAGTGATCAAAACAGCACGATGCTGTTTGGCACAAAAATAGAAAGGTATTATACATAGAATGTATGGAACAGAATAGAGAACCAAGAGATGAACCTAGCTACTTATCGTCATTTGATCTTTGATAAGCCTATTTAAAACATAAATTGGGGGAAAGATTCCCTATTTAACAAATGGTGCTGGGTGAATTGGCTGGCTACTTGTAGAAGACTGAAACTGGACTCACACCTTTCAAAACCATTAACAAAAATTGACTCTCTCTGGATAAAAGATTTAAACTGAAGATATGAAACTATAAAGATTCTTGGAGAGAGTGCAGGGGAAACACTTGAAGAAATTGACCTGACCTGGGAGAATACTTTATGAGGAGGACCTCCCAGACAATTGAAGCAACACCAAAAATATGTAACTGGGATCTGATCAAACTAAAAAGCTTCTGAACAGTCAAGTACACAGTAAGTAAAGCAAGCAGACAGCTCTCAGAATGGGAGAAGATATTTGCAGGTTATGTTTTTGACAAAGGTTTGATAACCGGAATCCATAGAGAATTCCAACTTATTAATAAGAAAACAACAAGTAATCCCATTTCATTGTGGGCAAGAAACTTGAACAGAAGCTTCTCTGAAGAAGATAGGAACATGGCCTACAGATACATGAAAAAATGCTCATCATCTTTAATCATCAGAGAAATGCAAATCAAAACCACTTTGAGATATCATCTGACTCCAGTAATATTTGCCCACATCACAAAATCCCAAAACTACAGATGTTGGAGTAGATGTGCAGAGAAGGCAACACTCTGCACTGCTGGTGGGATTGCAAACTTAATACGTCCCTTCTGGAAAGAAGTTTGGAAAACACTTAGGGAACTAAAAAGTAGACCTGCCATTCAATCCTGAAATTCCTCTATTAGGTAAAGATGACCAAAAATCACTTTACAACAAAAACATTTGCACAAGAATGTTTATTGCAGCCCAATTCATAATTGCCAAGTCATGGAAGCAGCTCAAGTGCCCATCAACCCCATGAATGGATTAATAAATTGTGATACATGTATGCTGTGGAATGTTATGCAGCCATAAAAAAGATGTAGACTTTACTCGTTTTATGTTTACATGGATTGAGCTGGACCATAGTCTTCTTAGTAAAATATCTCAAGAATGGAAAAAAAAATACCCAATGTATTCAATACTATTATGCAATCAGTATATAACATCTACACTTTCATATGAAATATAAAACACAAGTATAGCCCAAAAAGAAGAAGAGAAGAGGAGGGTGAAGAGAGGGGAAAGGGGTATGGGTGGAGGGAGGGTAATCAATGGGACCTCACCTATTGTGCATATTGCAAGCATACATGTCAAATATATTAATAGTAGAGTATAAATATCTAAACACAACAATTAAATAAATGAAGAATGGTAGGTTAACCAGTTTGATGTAAACATTCCAAATTGTATATAAAATCAGCACATTGTACCCCATAAATGCAGTAATGTACACAGTTATGATATAATAAAAGAAAAAAGAAGAAAGCTTCTAAATCTCAAACACTAGGGCTGAGGCTTAATTAACAACTTTCAAAAGTTCAGGTATCTCAGTTAATTTCCTCATCTATTATAATTACTAATGTAGTTAATATAACATTATGTATGAGGGTCATTACAAGACTGGAGGGAAATTTGAAATACATTGAAATAAAGATCATTTATGAATTTAAACTTTTCAGCCCAATAAGCTACATACAGAGTGCCATTAAGATGTGCTCAGTGCATTCATTGGCCAATTCCATGAATGTAAAATCAGAACAATCTGCGTAGAAGCTTTATCTGCTGCAGTTGCCATGTCTTTTCTCATGTTCTTCCCCCTCTGTTGTCACAGGATTTGTTACACCAGCAGCTACACTAACCAGATCATCTGGTTTTCTTTTTATCTTTCAATGAACAGTAGGTAACCACTTCTGTTCCCTCTTTACATTTTTCATTCTTCCAGGAGTGTCACATCTACATAGGCTCTTAAGATAATGGGGTGGCTTGTGTTATGAGAGGAGGCAAGGTTATGAGGCAAGTGCCACTTGCAAAAGCTCTTTCAAGAGCACAATTGGTCCTCCATCCCTCCACACCTGCTCCAGGCTTGAGAGTGCTGCTTCCATGCAGGACCTTCACACCTGGAAATACTGCCCACCTCTGGTGTTGGCAGAGGCAGACAGAATTTATTTCTACAGCAGAATTCGTCAAGCTTTGGCCCCCTTTTTACTGATGTTGGAATGTGGAAATTAGGAGAGGAAATAGTGAAACTTTCCAATCAGAGATAACTCAGTAGTAGTGATTTTATTAGCTTCTTTGGGTAAATATTTAATAAAATTGAAGTTGAAATTCTCTTCCAAGTCTATTTTCCCCTGTCAGATAGTCCTCTTTTCCCCCACCCCTTCTGCCCAAGGAGGAAAACAGAAAAATTCTATTCATCCATAAAGCTTCCAGGCAGAGAAGGTACCGCCTTGCAGCAATTTCTTAGCTTTGGCTGGCCTCTACTGAGGATATTCTTCCTGTCACCTTTTCCCTAGGATTGGGTGTTGACTGAGGTGAAGTTCAGCCTGAAGCCAGTTGTTAAGTAGAGTCACTCTTGTAGTCGTGTCCTGCACCCAGGAGGTGTGCCATATACCCTTACATTGTGCCCATTAGGTGTACCCCTTCCTCTCTACTTCTTCGCTCTCTCCTTTCCCCTCTCCTCAGCTTGAATTGAATTGAGTTTTTCTCTTGTGTGGGTGTGGATTAGTTCATCTACTGGCTTCATAATAGTATTGATACATTGGATATTGGTTATCCATTCTTGTGCTACTTAGGAGAATGTGTTACAGCTCCATCCAGGTTAACTCAGAAGAAATAAAGTCTCCATCTTTTTTATTGCTGAATAGTACTCCATGGTATACATATACCACAGCTTGTTAATCTATTCCTAGGATGATGTGCATTTAGGTTGTCTCCACATCTTGGTGATTGTAAATTGAGTTGTGATAAACAATCCAGTGCAAATGCCTTTATGATAAAATGACTTCTTTTCTTCTGGGTAGATGCCTGGTAATGGAATTGCAGGATCAAATGGGAAGTCTAATTTAAGTTCATTGAGGATTCTCCATATTTCCTTCTAAAGAGGCTGGATTATTTTGCAATCCCACCAACAGAGTAAAAGTGTTCCTCTCTCTACACATCTGCAACTTTGGGACTTTGTGATATATGGGGTATTCTCGCTAGGGTTAGGTGATATCTCACAGTGGTTTTGATTTACATCTCTCTGGTGATTAGAGATGATAAGTATTTTTTATATGTTAGTTAGCCATTTGTCTGTCTTCCTCAGTGAAGGTTCTATTCATGTCTCTTGCCCAGTGACAGCTGGGATTGTCTGCTCTTTTTGTTAATTAATTTGAATTTTCAATAGATCCTAGTTATCAGACCTTTGATGGATTTCTAATATGCAAATACCTTTTTTATTCTGTCTATTTGCTTTTATTGTTGTGTCCTTTGTTGTGCAGATGATTTTCAGTTTAGTTAAGGCCCATTGTTTGCCCTTTTGTTGTTGCAATTGCTGCTGAAGTCTTCTTCATAAAATCTTACACCAGGCCAACACCAAGACATTTTCCCCACACTTTTATGTAGAATTTTTACCATATCAAGTAATAGATTTAAATATTGAGTAAATTTTTGTAAGTGGTGAAGGGTGAGGGTCCATTTTCAGTCTTTTATGTATAGTTATCCAGTTCTCACAACACCATTTATTGTATAGGGATTCATTTCTTGAGTGTGCTTTTGTTCGGTTTAACAAAGATCAGATGGCCACAGAGATTAGTTTCATCTCTTTTGAAACTTGATTTGGTTTTCTATTTGATTCCAAATGTCTATGTATCTATTTTTGTGCAATATCATGCTGTTTTGGTCACTGTGGGCTTGCAATATAACGTAAAGTCTGCTATAGTGATGCTTCAGGCTTTGTTTTTATTACTAAAAATTGTCTTGGCTATACAAGCTTTTGCTGGCTCCATAGGAAAGAAAGAACTATTTTTTCCAGTTCTTCAAAACAATGTTGGTATTTTAAAGGGTATTACATTGAATCTGTAGATAGCTTTGGGTAGTATAGACATTTTAACAATGTTGATTCTTCCCAGCCAAGAACATGGAATGTTCTTCCATTTGTTAATGTCTTCTGTTATTTCTTTTCTAGGGTTCCATAATTCCCTTTGTAGAGATGCTTCACAATTTTTGTTAGGTGTATTACTAGATATTTCATTTTCTTTGAAGCTGTTGTGAAGAGAATTCTGTCTTTGATTAGCTTCTCAACTTGGCTGTTATTGGCATATTTATGGACATTGATTCTATACTCTGAGATGTTACTATATTTCTTGATCACTTCCAGAAGTCTTATGGTTGAATCTCTGGGATTCTCTAAGTATAAGATCTTGTCATCAGCAAAAATTGAGACTTCGACTTCCTCTGCCCCGATGTGGATGCACTTTTTATCCTTCTCTTGATTGTACTGGCTGGAACTTCCAGCATTGTGTTGGATAGTAGTGGCTCTAGAGGTCAACCTTGTCTAATTCCAGTTCTAAGTGGAAAAGCGTTTAGTTTTACTCCATTCAGTATGATACTAATTGTGGGCGTGTCAAAGTTGGCTTCAGTCAGTTTAAGAAATGTGCCACCTATGCCTATTTTCTTAAGTATTCTTGTAAGAAAAGGATGCTGAATTTTGTCAAATGCTGTTTCTGCATCTATTGAGAGGATCATATGGTTTCTGTTTCTGTGTCTATTGATATGGTAAATTACATTTATGAATTTACATTTTTTTTAAAACAGAGTCTCACTATGCCACCCTGGGTAAAGTGCTATGATGTCACTGTGCATATTAACCTCAAACTCTTGGGCTTAAGCGATTCTCTCTCTTTTTTTTTAATTTTTACATATAAATGTGTTTATTAGGTTTTCACTTGTTGCCTTCACAAAATTAAAAAGGCTTAAAATTTAATAACAATAACAATGTTTAAGATTATGACTAGAGGGGCAGCACCTGTGGCTCGAAGGAATAGGGCACTGGCTCCATATCCTGGAGGTGGCGGGTTCAAACCCAACCCCAGCCAAAAATTGCAAAAAAGAAAAAAAAAAAAAAGATAAGGCCTAGAAACAAAAACCTCATCAAGAATGAATGAAGATAAATACATTCAGAAAAGAAACAGATGATTACTGCATCAAAATATTAAGCAATATTAATAATAATAATGTGAAGAAAGTAACATTCGTGTTGTTAAGACTATGTCTATTATAGAATGCTTTGACTTTCAGTATCAGTCTGGAGTCGTTAACTTCTTTTCTTTTTTTCCAAAGTCTCAAAAAATAGAAAACTAATATTTATAAATAAAAGTAAAAGATAATTTCAAAAAACAAGTCGTGCCAAATCTTATACACAATAAAAAAAGAAGAAACACTTCAAAATCATTCTACTTAATCTGGATACACCTGATATTAAAATTGGAGAAAATATATTGCCATAAAGGGAAATTACAAACATATTTAACTTACGAATGAGGATGCAATATCCTAAACAACATATTAACAAGTTGAATTAAAAATTAATGATAAGCAATGTACTTTGGTCAAAATTAAATCCAATTTATGTGAGAATTAGTCACTGTTTTCTTTTCTTTTTTTTTATTTTGTTTTCTTCCCCTCATCCTCTCCCTCCTTTTTTCTCTGTCTGCACTCCTCTTCCCCAATGCCCCACTGTGTCATTAATTGTCGTTAATTGTCCTCATATCAAACTTGAATATATAGGATTCATGCTTCTCCATTCCTATGAGGTTTCACTAAGACCAAAGTGTTCTACCTCCATCCAAGTTAGTACAAATGTTGCAAAATGTCCATTTTTTGATGGCTTAGTAATACTCCATGGTATACATATACAACAGCTTACCAATCCATTCCTGGGTTGAAGGACATTTAGGCTATTTCCACATTTTAGCGATTGTAAATTGGGCTGCAATAAACAGCCTAGTACAAGTATCTTTATGATAAAAGGTTTTGTTTTTTTTTTTCTTCTGGATAGATGCCCAGTAATGGGATTGCAGGATCAAACAGGAGATCAAGATTGAGTTCTTTAAGGTTTCTCCATACTTCCTTCCAAAAAGGTTGTATAAGTTTGCAAGTCCCTCCAGCAGTATAAAAGTGTTCCTTTCTCTCCACATCTGTGCCAGCATCTGCAGTTTTGACATTTCATGATATAGGCCATTCTTGCTGGAGTTAGATAATATCTCAGGGTGGTTTTAATTGGCATTTCTCTAATAATTAGGGATGATGAGCATTTTTTCATGTGTAAGCTACACATTCATCTGTCTTCTTTAGAAAAGGTTCTGTTCATCTCTCTTCCAGATTAATGAATGGGATTGTTGGGTTTTTTTCTTGTGGAGTAATTGAAGTTCTGTATAGACCCTGGTTATTTAACTTTTGTCTGATTCAAAATATGTAAATATCGAGGCGAGGAGCCAAGATGGCGATCTGTAGCCAGTTCTCCGCAGAGGTTCCCATCCAGAAGGAGAGTTAAAGGACAGAAACTCAGCAAGAAAGCCGATGGCTTGGATCTGAGCCAAAAGGAAAGCTTGAAGAGCGCACCTCAACCCTGCTGGTACAGAGCACATCACCAAGCAGATGGGAGTCCCCTCCCCCATGAGAGAGGTTCGCAGTATACTCCGTACCTCCATACAAACAAGCGAGCAGAGTTCAGATGTCCTCCCACTCTACCCCATGGGAGAGACCCCTCTAAAAACCAGACCACCTTCCCCTACTAGAGTGCCATGGGGCACTCTCCTGCCAGGCATAAAACTGTATATACTCTCTACCTGCAAGTTGGAGTTCCTGGTGTTCTCCTCCACTCTCACCCCAAGGTCTGGAGGCCTGTCCCCCACAGAGTCCAGATTCTTGCAGATTTTCTCAAGGGGTATGGACAGGGTGCAGACTGTTGCTGAACTGTGCTGATTTTCTGGCTCAGGAGTGGTGAGAGGGGAGTGAGCTGAGAGGAGACCCTGCTGAAGAGAGGGTCTCCTGAGGCATGAGGCAACAGCCAGCTCCGGGAAAAATAGCAGGAGAACTGCACCCCTGGGGATGTTTTGAGGAGATGCTTCCAGTCTTCTGGGCAACCAGGGGAAGCAGGTGGCTTCTCTAGTGGTAGCTACCAGCAAAGTGGACGGACAACCAAGGCATGTGAAGGATATGGGACAGAGCGCAGGGCTTAGAATACTCCCAGAGAGGCTGCTTTGCTTATCTTCAGACTAACCTGGCCCTCAGGGGATGAAAGCTGAGACAAAGGGCTGGAACTCACAGACTGAATATGACCTATTTGCAGCCCCAGTCTGATCAGGGAAAATAGCCTTGACAGAAATAAATTCTGC